>VZTM01004202.1:91902-122312 GCA_013400555.1 Jacana jacana
ACAAGAGGGAATGGCTGCAAGCTGCAGCAGGGTAGGGTTAGGCTGGACATTAGGAAAGAGTTTTTCACAGAAAGAGTGGTCAGTCAGTGGAATCAGCTGCCCAGGGAGGTGGTGGAGTCACCCTCCCTGACTGTGTTTAAGAGTAGATTAGATGTGGTGTTGAGAGATCTGGTGTAGGGGAGAACTTGTAGAGTAGGGCTGATGGTTGGACTGGATGATCCCAAGGGTCTCTTCCAACCTGAGTGATTCTATGATTCTAAGTGTCTCACGTGTCGGTTAATCCTGGCAGCGGGTGGGTGAGTAACGCTGAAGGAAGGGGGCTGTAGCTGGTTCCCTGCAGGGCCACACGGAGCTGGAGCCGGAGCCGCTTCCTGCTGTGCTTCAAAAAATATAAAAAACAAGTGCAGTGAATGGTTATGGGCACGTTTTAGTAGAAAATATTAAGAGCAGTTAAAAAAACCCCAACCTCAGAAAGAGTACGTTATACCACTGTAGCCAACACTTTCTGCAGAGACGGTGGACAGCTCTAGGACAGGACAGCTCTAGGACAGCTCATTTACATGTTAATGTAGTGGGGGGGGGGGGGGGGGGGTTGGTCTNGGGGGGGGGGTGGGGGGTGTTGGTCTCTTCTCCCATGTCACAGGCAACAGGACAGGAGGGAATGGCCTCAAGTTGCATCAGGGAAGGTTCAGATGGGTATCAGGAAACATTTTTACATGGAAAGGGTGATTGATCACTGGACTGGGCTGCCCAGGGAAGTGGTGGAGGCACCATCCCTGGAGGTGTTCAAAAGACAGGTTGAGATAGAGCTCGGTGACATGGGTTAGCGATGGGTTGTTGGTTTTTATCAGGGTTAGGCTGATGGTTAGACTCAAAGGTCGCTTCCAACCTAGGCAATTCTATGATTTCTCATGCTGTGAACCCAGCCCTTGGGAAATCTTAAGCTCCTTGACGCTGGCTGTGAAGCCGGGTGTGTGTAGATGATCGACTGGATGCAAGTTTGTCAGCATCCAGGAGCTTACGTAACACCAGAGACGTGGGCAAGAGCCTCACACCACCTGAGCTCGCCCAGGGCCCTGCCATGCACCAGCTTTAAGTTGCTCCAGGCAGCCTTGAGGTTCAGCTGCCTTCGTGGGTGGGGTGGGGTCTCTCCTCGGTATAGCAACCGCCCCATTTAAGCTTTTTTAGGTGGATGATCACTGANACATGTTAATGTAGTGAGGGGGGGTTGGTCTCTTCTCCCATGTCACAGGCAACAGGACAGGAGGAAATGGCCTCAAGTTGCACCAGGGAAGGTTCAGATGGGTATCAGGAAACATTTTTACATGGAAAGGGTTATTGATCACTGGACTGGGCTGCCCAGGGAAGTGGTGGAGGCACCAGCCCTGGAGGTGTTCAAAAGACAGGTTGAGATAGAGCTTTTTTAGGTGGATGATCACTGAAACAAACAAAAAGAGAGAGAACCAGAACCAAAACATCACTTGGAACTTCTTTTGCCTTTTCCTTTCTGTCCTGAATGGACACTTTCCACGTCTCCTTTCTAACCAGCTGCTCCACCTGGCACCACGGAGCACAGATCACACTGGAGGCCAGTTTGCAGTACTGTAATCACAGCAATTAGGAACTTGATGACTGCTGCTACTCCAAATGCCAATGCAGTTACACTGAGAGTGCCAGGGGATGACAGACTCCTCTGAGTCCTCCCTTGTCTCGGTGTTTCAGTGTCGGATGTCACGGCGCAGGGGAAATACCGTCTCCTCAGACAATTCCCACCCACCTGCCTGCCATGTCTGCAACCAGGTGAGATGGGAGTCAGGGCATAGTGTGAGACCTCAGAATTTACAAAAAGGCACTATTCTGAGTGAACAGGACCCCAGGGAAGCACAAAAGCCTGCATTTCTACTGGGAGGCAGACACGAACGCTACACACCAGACCTTCTGGCCCTCAAACCATTCTCTGTACGTGGTTGCTGAACCCAAAAGCACAAAACCCTGTTCAGTTTGGCACAGCACCGCTGACGGGCAGCACCCCCAGTACTGCAGCTCCTACCCAAGAGGAAGGGTAAGCATTACCTTCTCCCAGCAGGAGACAGACAATCACATAAACGTAGGTCTTTGACAAAAGCAAAGGTGACCCAGAGCGCTCCTGGGGCAGATCATTTACCTTTAATACACTTTGTGGCGTATCTAGTACATTTTTAAAAACACATTTCATTACTATATTAAAAACCAAGCAAAGGAACAAACCCCAAACCAACAACACACACACATCCCCCTCTTCAAAATAGTAGTTTTAAAAGTTACACATATATACATACAGTTACAAAAAGGAGACAGTTGCCTCAAGAGTTCCAGTTCCAGTACCAAAAGAGATGCTTTTACTGGGATTACCGTGTGAGGTCACCCAGCTGAACCCCTGTAAGCCACACAACTCTATGGAAATTGATAGCAGATTCATCATGTTAAACACACAATCGGCTCTTGGAAGCCTTGTCTACTCGCCAGGAGTTCCATCAACCCTCTCCTTTGCGAGCACAAAGTCTTCCAACAGGTTTACACCTGGAAGCTTAAACCACAGGGCAAAAAGAATAGACCCCTTTAGAAGTTACACGGTTCCTGTGTGAAACAGGGCCACGCAGAGCTCTTACCTACGGGGAAAGGCTCTTTTGGCCGGTGGGTGCTGAATGTTCTCTGCACTGCTCTCAGGAGTTCTACTACTGGACTCCAGCAGGTCAGGGCTCAACTTCCAGAACTGCATTTTCAGCTGAAGCGTCCTCCTGGGCTGAAGTGCTCTCCTGCAGGCACAGCTGAGGTGGCCTCGGGACCTGAGAGGACTGCAGTGGCCACTGGCACCTGCGGTGAGCCCGGGCAGGGCTGCAAGAGGCATCCCACCTCTTTGGTAGCTTTCAGAGCCATCTTACAGCCAGTAATGTTAGATCCTTCTCAGGTAAGCAATGCTGAGAGACCTCTTAGGCCTGGCATTGACACAGGCCTTATGTACCAGGGGGGCAGTAGGGCAGTGTAGCCTAACCACAGCTTCGGCTGCTTTTCGGAGAGAGCCAGGGGTGTAAAGAGCAGAAGGGGGGAGACCACAGTTAGATTAGGCTGCTTATAGCTACGTTACAAACTATCTAAGACTGAAAAAGTGACTGAGTGCCACCTTTATTTTTTATTATTTCCTAAAAATACTTATTTCTCATCGATACTATTAAGTTACCCTTAACTTAAATAAGACAACACTGCTGGTTTTCTCTACATCTACACTAATAAATAGACTTAAGCCTCAAGAAACCAAGACATGTGGGATCTTCTGCAGTTCCCATGATCACTATGATCACCTGAATTTTTTCCTGCTTTCCTTTTCTCCCTACCTGAGCTCTGAACTCTAAGCATTAGCTTTCGTGACAGGGTCTACATTTGTCTTGCTCCACTTGAGCGTTTTCAATGCTCTTCTTTAAACCAGCTGCAGAAGAAGTCTCTACACGAGTAACACCAGCCAGGGATTTGAGTGTACCACCTTCTCTTCTCAGTATGTGCCAAGAGGAAAGCAAAAGAGCTGAGCCTCTGGTTCATATCTGCCAGGTGAGCAAGCACAGAACTGCCCTGAGACTGACCAGGTACACACTGTCACAATAAAGCAAACAGGAGTTGCTAAGAGTAGGAGAGAAATGTACAAGAAGGTGAACATTTGTTTTGTTTTCCTTTGTACAAACAGATTAAAACAACTACAGTTGTCCATGCAAGACAACCTCCCAACCTATCTCTTTCTCACAGAGAAAAGAGATGCTGTATCTGCTGGCAAATCTGGGTGGTCTATTCAATGAAAAGGCAAACCAGAAAACTTGCTGTAACTGGGCGACTGGACTAAAATGCTACTCTCATTCACTTGGATGAATTTCTTCAAGCTCCAGTTTACAGGGACAGCAAACCAAAGCTTTGAGGCAGCCAGATGCTGCTTCTCCCCTTTCACACAACTAATAACCTCCTCAGTTAATTGTTTCTGGTCATCTCTGTAAGACTGTAGCCCCAGGCGTGTATTTATCTTACAGAGACCACCCACCCTCTCAGCAAGTGGGGGGTTTTGGCTAAAAGAAGATACCCTGTGTCCTCTCCATAGCCTGGCTGTGCTGCCCCAGAGAGCTACCTGTGAAATAAGTGGTACTTCTCTTCCACTGAGCTCCTGTGAAGCCCCATCCCCTCCCAGCCAAACTGCTGGAGAACTCAAGTCCATTCTGTCAACAGACCATGGTCGCTCTAAGCCAACACCGTTTTCTTTTTGCCACGTTTGTGTTTTGCTGAATGTGTCAGAAAAGCTGCAGTTGGAGATGTACTGGAAGTTATTTTAGCAGCAGATACTATTGACATAGCATCTTTGTAGTTCTGCAGATCCCCTAACCAACAGCAGGAGAAGAACTCACTGTGCTCCACCAAATAGAGGAAACCAGCAGCCAAGGATGGCAAAAACCTCAGTCTCCCAGTTCTTGGGCTAAAACATCCTGAATGAACTTCAGTGTACGTTGGTACAGGAAAGCATCCTTCTTCTTTGGCTTACAAATATTGAGATGATTGACATCCACTGGAATAAGGTCTCCAATTCCTAACTCTAGGAGAGGGAGAGAAAAAAAAAAAAGAAGAAAAAATATTACCAAAAGATCACCCAGACTGAAAAGCACGTTTTGCTTTGGTGATTTCTCTCTCAAAAGCAATTTCTCCTGTCTTCAGTTTATCTGTTTTGTCCTCTTTTTTTTTTCAATGTGCTAAAGCACCAACACAGAATCACAGAATGATCTGGGGTTGGAAGGCACCTCTGGAGACCATCTAGTCCAACTCCCCTGCCAGAGCAGAGTTGCCCCAGAGCAGGCTGCACGTATCCTGGCAGGTTTTGAATGTCTCCAGAGACAGAGACTCCACCACCTCTGGGCAGCCTGTTCCAGGGCTCCGCCACCCTCAGTGCCAGAGGATTTGTTCCTCCTTATATTTAGATGGCACTTCCAAGTTCAAGTTTGTGCCCTTTCCCTCTTGTCCTGTCACTGGGCACCACTTAAAAAAGACTGACCCTTTCCACTTGACACCCACCCTTGAAGTACTTACAGGCATTAATCAGATCCCCCCTCAGTCTCCTCCAGACTAGAAAGACCCAAGTCCCTCATCTTTTCCTCATAAGAGAGAAGTTTTAGACTCCTCATCACCTTTGTAGCCCTAACACACACTGTTGTAGTCAGACAGAGCTATATGTTGCTACAAACCCCACACTGGTAAACCATTAGTTCAGAGTTCTGCTACCTTTATTGGGAGCACCCAAATGTACATTTCTCCATATAGATGACTCTGAAGAATCAAAACTTCATTTCCCAGCACCTGACCGACAGCACAGTTCTGACTGCAGTTTGAGCAGGGATGCTAGCAGGGATAGGGTGTCACAGAATCACAGAACGTCAGGGATTGGAAGGGACCTTGAAAGATCATCTAGTCCAATCCCCCTGCTGGAGCAGGAACACTTAGAGCACATCACAGAGGAACGTGTCCAGGTGAGTTTTGAGTGTCTCCAGAGAAGGAGACTCCACAACCTCCCTGGTATCCGGATTCTGACCACCCCTAATTGCCCACATTCCTTATAAAATCCTTTGATGTGATTAAAAACAGGACTAGAACGAACCTGAAATCTGCCACAAATCACGATGCACATTTCTGGAGATGGGAAAACTTTGCATTGCTTATTTGCAGAATGCAAATACTCCATTTTCAGCTCCTGATTCTGGGGCACACCACGGTATTTTATTCTTTCCCAACACCTACCACTACTAGTGAACTTTCCAGTTAGGATACTGGGAGCGCTGCATTCCAGTTGATTGTCTCCACACTCAGCTTTCTGAGAAATCCTCCACTGTGCTTGGAACTCTGTATCTTTAACTGAGTGTGATGCTCCTAGATCAGGATGAAGGTTTGCTTTCAGGGTGTGTAGGGAAGAGCAGGAGAGCACTGCTCGCCAGCCTGGGCTCGGAACAAAACGAGTGACCTCTCACTGAACCCTCCTGTCCCCTCTAACGGGGTTGTGAGAGCTCACGTGCTCCACTGCGTGTCAGCTCTACAAGATGAGAAATACGCTGCAAGAAGGTAAATGCTCACTGCTTATTCATGCACTCTGTCATCCAGCCCCCTTTTCTATTTTGTTTTGTTAAATCAAACAAAAAACCAGACTGCCCAGTTGTTCGGGCCTTACCAATAAACTGGCACCAGCAGCATCTTCACAAACAACTGCTGCTTGAGAAGATACACTGAAAAAGGATTGCTGAATGTTGACTGGGGAAAACAGGGGTGCACTGTCTGCCTTTTTCAGAGCAACTCACCCTCCATTTAACCAGTGGATTTGGCTGGTGGAAAGCCTGATCTAAAGCCCAACAAAGCACCAGTTCCTGTTCCAGGCCTTACAGGTACCTTGGGCAGGGGAGAAGAGGGTTTCGCTCAAGGGAGGCCCAAAAACATCAGGCTTAAAACAATTCTCTAACTCGACCACCCATAAACGAAGCACTAAAAGAACAGTTGTTTTCCCTGCTCATACAAAAGGCAGAAAGATGGATGGACCCTTCAGGAGGCAAACTATTACTCTCCTATTACTGAGTACCTGAGAAATGGAAGATAAAGGATTCTTAACACTTAAAAACAGTTCTGTGACTTTTCCCTTCCATTAGCAGTTTACTGATTTTCTTATCTTTTAAAGGAAGAAATAGCTGGAATTTGTGGGACCTTCTGAAACACTATTCATTCTACCTATACAAGGATAAACAACATACAGGGGAGAACTTTGCAGAGTAGGGCTGATGGTTGGACTGGATGATCCCAAGGGTCTCTTCCAACCTGAATGATTCTAGGATTCTAACAGTTACACATAATTACAAGGGAAAGGACTAGGACAATGTACCGTAAGACCAGGGTCTGCCCTGCTGATTGCAATAAGCAAAAGTTACTTGCATTTAGAAAAATCAAACCTAACAATTGCTGTTCTAAGATACAAATGAGCCAGCACTGTGCCCTCATGGCCAAGAAGGCCAATGGCATCCTGGGGTGTATTAGAAGAGGGGGGGGTAGTAGGGCGAGAGAGGTTCTCCTCCCCCTCTGCTCTGCCCTGGTGAGACCCCATCGGGAATATTGGGTCCAGTTCTGGGCCCCTCAGTTCCAGAAGGACAGGGAACTGCTGNTGTGATTCTGTGAAACGAAGCTGCCTCTGACCTCAGCAGGGAAGACTGTAGTTTAAAATCAGCCAAAAGTTTAAACAAAAACCCACACAGATGTTATGTTGTGCTAATACATAACAGTGTCATAATGTTGTGTTAAACACATAACAGATGTATTTTTCTAGGTCTTTCCATGATAGGATTTACAATCCTTCCTCGTTATCGGTGCTTACATGAATCTATGTGAAACGAAAGAAATGAAAGGGCTCTGTGACATACCTGCTGATTCCAGAGGTACAACGTGCAGTTTGATCATGCTGCCTATGTGGGTTGGTAAGGTTTCTGCAAAACTCAGCACTGAAAACTTCTTATCTTTGGCAAAAGCCAGGAAGTCATCATTGAGCTCCTTCAGGGCAGGAGAATCTGAGAAAGAACCACAGAATTTTTGCTGTGTTATCTTGAACGTAAGATGATAGAGTTTGTCTGGCAAGATGGCTTTCCTAAAAAGCTCTTCTGGAAAAATTAATACTCTAGTAAAAGGAGTAGCATTTTGTTTGTAATCCCTTCTTCCAGCAATCACATGCAACAGTTGTTTATTTCTGCACAGCATGGTGTTTGTTTAGAAGACAAGAGTCGATGAAGTCCGGCCCAGGTTGAGCTATCACGTTGCTAAATGACCCAAACTACTCTGCTACAGACTTGTTCCGGCTCCCTTTGCCCCCTGGCCTCTGCAACCATATGAAACACTTACTCAGGATTACTTGCAGGAATTCAACACACAACCCAAAACATAAAGAGGGGGGTTGTCCTTTTCATCCAGCTTTTTCTGACAGCAGGATAAAACCAAAACAAACCCAAAGCCTCACAAACAGATCAGCAACAGATCCCCGTTGTTAAAGGGGAGCAAAGTGAGCCTACCCTTGCTGAGCTCTTTGACCTCCACAGATGGAAAGAGAAGGTATCTGGCATTTATGGAATATTCAGCCAGCTGGGACCCATGGTGAGGTACACTATAAAATATGATTCCTCTGGTGTTGTTTACAATTTTATCCATTTCTGGATTCTTGGAAGCATCCACCAGCATCTTTTTGACAAGGAGACCTGGCAAGAGAAACGGAATTAATGCAGGGTTTTAAACCACTGGGAAAATAATGATCATGCTATATAATCTGTGAAACATCTAACCATACTCTCACCTCAGCTGATCAGACCTTAGTTTTACAAACATTTAAGATTAAGTTGAAAAAAAACCAACCAAACCAAACCTGAGGAAGCATTAAAATAAAACGTAAACAAATGATGCAAATCCCATTTTCCTTTAAGTGTTGCCAATGACATTTACTCTCTGCCCAATCATGGAGGAAATTTGGCCTCTGGATTCCCATTTACATGAATTTCAACTCATTGATTTTTTGCTTTTAAATCAACACAGTAAAAATAAACAGCAATAAAAAGCCTTTCAACGTGTACGTGCCGCTGAACAGAACACGTTAAGAAAACAGAGATCTGTTTTCCATCTTTAGGTCTTTGCAAGTTTTGCAGATAAACCACTCTGAGTAACTGCCTTTCAGACTGAGTTTGCTTAGCAGCTTGTTCTGAAATACAGCAACAGCAAACAAGTAGGTGCTGCCAAGGAGGCAGTGTGCTTACCACCCATGCTGTGTGACACCCACACCAGGGGCCTGTCGCCAATCCCTGCAGCTCTCAGCTTGTCGAGGAGCTCATTGCTCCTGTAAGCAATAGACTTCCTGCAAAGGAAAAACAAACAGGAGGGCAGTGAGGCATGGTAGGTTAAAAGGCAACATTAAAAACGAATGAATCTTCAGTGCTGCATGTTTATGAAAGTGAATTAGGTACATAAAACATGAATTACTTAATTGTTGTTCCTACATTGGAAAATGCCAAAACCTTTTGGCTTCACAAGCACAGCAGGAATTGTGCTAAATTCAGTCTCATGTTCTTGCTAGAAAGAATCATTTGAATTTCACTCACTACTCATCTCCTTTAGCTTCAGTTCAACAAATCTCTTTATGGAGTTTTAGACAATTTTGTTACAATGTGTAAGTAAAACTATTTTTTTTATTATTTCATGAAAGCTTCATCAATGGAAAATGAACTTCATCCCCTGTAACGAGAACATACCTCATGTCTGACAAAAATGTACTTTGCTGAACAGCACTCAAAATGAGGAGCAACATGCAGGAATTTAATAGCTGAGTGCATGATCAATCGATACATTCAAACAGAAAAATCACAGCTGATGTCTGCTCCCCTTTCCAGACAACAGTCTCCAAATGCTTTGTACTGGAATGGCATAAAAGCACAACAATCTCCACTTTAGAAATGAAGAGACTGGGCTCTGGCAAAGCTAAGCTATACATTAGAGGTTGAAAATGGAGCTGTGGTGGAACAAAACCAAAACCAGCAGCAGCTCCCAATCCAAGCTTGAAAAGTGCAACAGGGTGACTCCATGCTGCGTAACAAGAATCAAACACAGAAGCCCCTCCGATAACGCAAACATCAGGATACTGGGGCAACCACTGTGTGAAGTAATTCACTTCAGCTCTGCCAGTTCTCAGCAGCCTCACTAGAAATTGCTATTATAACACATATGAAAAGGATACTCAAATGTGTCTTTTCAGCTGAACAACAGGCTTTAGGACAGCTGAGAGACGTAAAACCTCACTTTTGAAACAGCGCACGAGCCTGTACGTTTAGAGCCATCGTAAGGCCGGGATTCTACTGCTACAACTTTCCTCGTGAAAAATATCTTCAACATTTCTGGGGTTTTACTAACCATATCAAATTATAAATAATCAAATACTGTGCTTGAGTGAGCATAAATAGCAGGTCATGTAATTTTCCCTTTTGTAGTGAAAAAGCCTTTATCTTCAAATAAAAGAAAGAAATGTATGTTTATTTCTGTTTCGAATTTTCTTCCATTATACTTACTCTAGACAGACACAGGAAAAAGGTTCTCTTAGAAGCACAGAATTATTCAGATAAGAAAAGATCCTTAAGATCATTGAGTCCAGCCATTAACCTAAGACTGCTAACCACCTGGACGAGATGTTCAGTTTCAGGCCCCTCACAACAGGAAAGACATTGAGGTGCTGGAGTGGGTCCAGAGAAGGGCAACAAAGCTGGTGAAGGGTCCATAGAATAAGCCTTATGAGAAGCGGCGGAGGAAGCTGGGGTTGTTCAGCGTGGAGAAAAGGAGGCTGAGGGGAGACCTTCTCACTCTCTACAACTCCCTGAAAGGAGGGCGTGCTGCCCTGGGAAGTGGTGGCTTCACCCAAGTAACAGGCAGTAGGACAAGAGAAAACTACCTCAAGTGGCACCAGGGCAGGGTTAGATTGGATATTAGGAAAATATCCGATCCTTTTCTTCAACAAAAAGGTTATTAATCATTGGAATGGGCTGCCCTGGGAAGTGGTGGGAGTAACCATCCCTGGAGGTGTTTAAAAACAGACAGATGTGGTGCTGAGAGACATGGTTTAGTGGTGGACTTGACAGTATTAAATTAACAGTTGAACAGTACAGTGACTTTTTTTTTTCTTATGAAGCAGTATTGGGTCATTTTGAGAAATATTCCCCTTAAGATATAAAATTGATGCTATATTTACATCAACTAATAGCATAATTTAGCAACAGGCAAAGTCAAATTCACCGTTTCCCACCAGGTGATCCCAAGGATCAGGTTGGCAGGTCTCCCTCCTGCCCCTCCTCCAAAGTGCAGGCACTCCATTTGTTACCTGTGAGCCTCAACTGGACACTTGGCTTTCCAGTCACTCAAATGGGTGTCGTATTCCACAGATATGATCCTGAGGGCAGGACAGTCTGAAGCCAGCCACGTCTACATGAAAGAAAAGCAAAACCAGAAGGAGCTTATAACTGAAGTACTTAAACACCTGCAAGCAGTTTATCAGCAAAGAAGCACAGATGTTTCTACAGGGACAATATCAAGCAAGATTTCTGCTCTTCGGTTAATCCCCAAATACACCTTACACCTAGACTATTTTTCTTTTATTGCATACTGGTGAACTCTAGCCCGTTCCCCAGCCACACAGTAGGCAGAGGATGGAGACGGATGAGTAACTCGTGCGTTCCTGGCTCCCTCTGCTGGGTGAAACAAGAAGCACTAAAATTACTAACAGGGCTGATCAGTTTAAGTTTTGCAGAGTTACTTTGGAGGTTGCAAAAAGTTATCTTCTGGACAGCTCTCATTAATGAGAAAAAAAGCAGCCACATGTGGAAATGTTGTTGTCTTTGTACCTTTGGCCAGCACTGGCTGTAGTCCTCTTCCCCTTCTGAAGCCTTTTTATCCGAACGCCGATCGATGTCCTGCTGTCGCCAGGTTTTAAATGCTGCTCCCAAAAGACCATGAACAAAAAGGACATCTGCTCTGATGGGCTGACTGACACAGAAAAAGGAAGTTTTAAGAGAACATATTCTTTCAGCAAATTAAATTTACACACGCCTTTAAACCTAATGGATGTCAAAAAGCTATTTCATAGAATCATAGAATCATTTAGGTTGGAAGAGACCCTTGGGATCATCAAGTCCAACCATTTGTAAGCCTCTATGTGATTTCTTATTTTATACATGGCATTTAATGACACTTCAATGAAGATACTCGGATCAGGACAAAAGAAAGAGGGATCCACCCAGAAGAGAGTGATATAAAAAGAGGTATGGAAAGTACCCACCTCACAAATTATATTTTTCTATAATGGAAAACACCATTCTGCCCAGTTACTGTTAATGCAGCCCGATAGTCCAGCTGTATCACCAAATTAAATCTTCACTGTAACCTGACTAACACCAGTGACCCAGGGAATAGTTGCTCCTGAGAGACCGCTTCAGTCCCAGATACACAATGACTATTAAATGAAGCTGAAGCTGTAAATTTACTGTGTCTTAGGCCAACGGGCTGCTGCCAACAGAGCAATGACAGGGCAGTACAGCCCAGGACAGCCAGTGCAAAGGTTATGTGGTTGCAAGGCATGCAAAGCAGTAATTCATCTCACGGCTTGTGTTTGCCTTTTTCCGTGCAGTGCAATAACACTCCTTTCACAGCTTATAAACCTCTCCCAGCACTTCTGTCCTTCTCCTGCTGGAGACTCTAAATTCAGTCCTCTCAAGCCCACCAAGGAACAGGAGGAGTGGGTGACAGCAGCACTCTCATGTCAACTCTTCCCAAGTTTGGTACCTGAAGAGGATAACAAGTGACGCAGAGTACGGCGCGTACAGTATCTCCTTCTGCTTTACCTGCTGCGGTACTGCGGGTGTAAGACATAAACACCATCTGGATACTTCTCCTTCACCGTGTCCCTGTCTAGATTAGCCAAAGCTCTGGATGCATGAGAAGACTGAATGACATGGGGGGATTTCATTACTTCAGCCAGTACAGAAACCCAACCTACAGTGAAAGAAATAAAGCGGCAGATTAACTAATTAGAAACATCATCCAAATGAAAGAATTCAGAAACATCAGTCTTCAAAGTATATTTGTGAAGACAGATGTTAAAACTTAAGAATAGTAACACCAAAATGAATTGTTTCACTTCACTCTCTTTACTGCCAGAAAGCCAATGCTAAATAAGGGGAACTTCCCAAATGGCAAAACTCTAGAGTGGGGAGGGGGCAATGCATCACTACTCTTCAGCTCACGGTCTGAAGGAGAACTCCTTCCCGGGAGAAAAAGAAAGCGTATCAGCAAGTCAGTGCAGTTGGCAGAGGGAGAACAGATCTTGGGCCTCATTTTGCAGGTAAGATGCAAGGAAGACAGAGAAAAGAAACATCCCAGAGAGAAAACCGAGCTTAAAGCGTGAGACATAGAAACCCTCACAAATAATGGCAGCTGGGAAAATAGAGGCTTGCTCTGGGAGTACAACCAGTTCTAATTTTAAAGCCCAGTGTGTGAAAAAAAAAAAAAAGTGTTTAAGGAATTAAAATGTCCTCGCTGTGCCAAAAAAAGCATACTACTAACACCTAAGAAGCATAAGCAAATCAATGAAGGTAACCTCTGAATCCATTCCTCAGTAAAATTTTAAGTCTCAGCTAACTCAAGGAAAAGACACCTTGTAATACTTTACCCTAAGGTGTAAAATTCAGTTTTTTAGCCATGGAGGGGGATGTTCACAGACCACTGAGGCACCTTTTATACACACAGACACATATATTTCTTTACAATCCCGAGAAATCTTGTTGCTGCTAGCAAAAGTGGTCTACAAATCACAATTACACTAAAGTCAAGTTCATAAGTAAAAACCTGGGATGACTTTGAAGAACAATTTTCAACTGATTTGAAAAAGAAGAAACAATTTACTTCATGAGCACTGACTCCAGATCACCTACAATAGGTGGCTACTAGTAGAGCCAGAAAGTTGCTATTTCAAGATAGATAGCTCACTGTGACTGGAGGAAAAGAATAAATTGACATGAGAGTTTTGTTTAAATGCAAGTACCTTTGAGAACTGCATTTTTAAAAATAATTATGTATTTAAATTACATTTCTAAGCAGAATATTGACCCCTGTGCCAGCTCTCCTTAAGAGCACTATCTAAAAAGAACTATTTTAGTTCTCCAAATACAATGAGAGACCTCCAAGGGAGTCTGATTAGAACTAGCAGGATTTTTCATTTCTCTTAAAATGAGCCAAGATAACGAGTCAAAACCAGTGTTCAGAATCCATCTGTCCCCAGATCCCCATCACAGCTATGACACTGTACATCACTGCGTTTCTCCCTCTTCCTGTGCGAGCAGCTTTTGCAAAGGACAAGAGCCTGAGAGGTTCCCTCTTCTTTTGCATCACCCAGCAACAAAAGTCTTATCAGCTCTCAGCCAGCAGTATCCAGCTGCTCACGTCTGCAGTCCTGTTCGTTCACTGTCTACAATTCCCTTTGTTCTGAGAGCTCTGCCCCAGGGAGCTGCTGACTCTTCTGTTACAATCTCTTCCTCTACACCCACGGTTTTAGCAGTTATCATAAAAATGCAAGAGTGGTGCTAGGGCTCAGACCAAAGGCCTTTGTAGCCCAGCTGTCTTTCTCCAAAAGCAAGCAGTGATGGAAGCTGCAGAACACTAAAAGAACAGAGCAATAAAAGGCCAAGTGTATAGTGCTGATTCTCCACTATACCCTCGCAGCTTCCAGCAAGCAACTTGGCTTCTGCGTGTAGAGCTTTATGGATTTTGTTTTCTTTCCATGAATTTGTCTAATCACTTTTTGAAGCTTTGTAAGTCTTCAGCTTGTGGCAAGTTTTAGTTTGGTGATGCACTGTGTGGAACAAAAAATGTATTTATTTGTTCTGCCTTTTGATAACCGATGTACAAGAACCTTTGGTCCTGCTTTACAAGAAACAGCAGATGACCATTCCCTCTTTGCCTTCTCTATGCCAGTGAGGAATTATAAATCATAGAATGGCTTGGGTTGGAAGGAAACTTAAAGATTAAGTACTTCCAAACCCCCTGCCATTGGCAGTGACACCTCCTACCATATTCACCTTCAGTCATTCTGTTTTACTCCAGTTATTTGTTCTTTATACCACAGCCATTCCAAATTTTTCACCACCCTCGTAGTCTTTCCCTCTGCCTTTGCTACTTCTTTTGCAACAGGGAGATTAAAAACACACACTGTGTTTAAGAGGCAGACACCAGCTTGGATGTATACAATAGCATATTGATATTTTCTAGCTTTCTTTTTGTTTCTTTTCTAATAAATCACTGGGGATTATTTATTTGGTAAAGAACTTCCACTGCGATCTCTAGGAGTAAAAAAGAGGCACCAGAGCAAAGCTTAGCAGAAGTTGTTAGTATGTTAAGCACTAAACCTAACATGAAAGAAGGGAGTGGAGGAGGGCACGTTTCACTTTGTGCCAAAAGGTAAGGACTGCAAGCTGGTCTGTTCCTTTGTGAGACTAAAATGCAGTCAATAAAAGAAGAAAATTCATCTACAAGGTGGATGATCTGTAAAAGTAGGAGACTCCAAAGGTTTCTGCCAGTAATGTGAACCAAATGTCAACCAAGTCCAAATTTTCACCGTCCATCAGAACAGCTCTGCAGCACTATTGACTAGAGAACATAGAGGACTTTTTAATCAAGACCATCTAAACTACCTGTATTTTTTGTGTTAAACCCAATGACAACACTTCCCCACCCCCCAAAATCTAAAGCCCACAACACTACCATGGGGGTTTGCAATTTACAAAAGCACTGAATCCTCTGGAAAATTTAGAATCCAAATCTGAGACTCAGACTGCTTGCACTCGCTGTCTTTTACCTGCACGTACTATGGATGAATGAAGACGCTCATCCAAAGCCATATTTCCAATAATGCGAATTATGTTCCTTTGTATTTTCGCTGAATCCTTACGTTGCTGGTATATCCTCTGCAGCAGCTGAAGGCCTCCTTTGGCTTCAATTTTATCACAATGAGAAGAAACCTAGCATTATACCGTAAATACAATGACAGGAAGTAAACATTCTGTAGAAGGTTCCTCGAGATGCTGTTAATTCACAAATCAGGGCATTTTAAGGAGCCATTATGATGCCGAGCCCTTATTACAACAGAAATTCTTATTAATCTAGAATTTATTATGCCATTGTTGAAGAGGAAGTAAACATTTTAACATGCTAAATGCATGATTTTTTAATGGATTGACAACCTAAGAGATGCTGAGTACCACCACTCTACTCCTCTCCACATCTGAGGGAGATGAGATTGCTCTCCACTTGGCATCATCAAATTTCCACTAAAATTCAAGGGTCTGAACAGGACGATTGTCTGCTTTGGTTAAAGTTCTGTCTCAGCCTGAGCTACTTGTCTTCCTGTTCACCACCGAAAATGCAATCATTATAATCCCTTCTCCCTGAACTGTAAAGGTACATCTACATTCCAAATAGTCGTGCTACCATCAGTGATCTTAGGGGCAACAACGGATTCTCGTCCAAGCAGATGGATATGTGCAACTTGTTGTAGTGTCAACTACTGATATTGGCCAAATGCTTATAACTGGAACATGTCTGCAGTGCTTAAAAATGCGTGGTAGTTAGGCAACTCCTGATGTCCTAAAGCCTGTGGTTTTCAAGACGTAGACATTTGGAATGAGCACAGTCACAACTTGTTTTAGACTGAAAATCAGGCATAAAACAAATTCTAGACTAAGTCAGAATTTCTCCCAATATGGAAGTTGTGAAAGGAATACAGGAAAACTGCACTTTTCCCATCCCTATTACCAACAACAATTTGGTATTCTCCACGCTGTTTCTCAATGTCCTAGGCTTCTGAATAATGAAGTGCACACAGAGGAGCACAGCATAAAGAAACAAGAAGAATCCCTGTTACACCAAGTCTTCCATACTCTTCATCTGTCTGCCAAGAACAGACTGGTCCTGGGAAGATGTGCTGGATTACCTGTGCAACATTCTGCCCAAAGGCAGTCACCCTTGAAAGAGGGGCCTTTGTAAACAGCCACGGTTTGCATTCCATTCTGGCTTCTGATTAGAGTGAATTCACGAGGCTACTTTGCTTTCTGGAAAACTGGCACTAGACTTAGCTTGAGAGCCATAAGAAGAGATCAGTTGTAAGCTTTCCAAACTGATGTACACCAGTTCACACAAATCCACACATACTTTGCTCCAAGAATTTCCTACCATCAGTATCTTGCTTACTAAGAGGCTGCAGAGTGGAAACATGAAGTGTTCGTCATAGTATCTACCTCCAATGACTTTGAGTGTCAGCGGGAGGTAGCCCTACACAGAAAAGACTCCCTAAATCCTCCAGACTTCAAGCATTTTCTCCTGCTTTTCTGTGTCAGAGCTGCCCTTTGACTTCTTGAAAGAAACATACAGGGATACTACAGGGGAAATTATAAGGGTTAATTCGGAGCACTGACAGAACTTACAAACACTTCCTGTGGGGAAAAAATGAGTTTGTTTTGCTGCCTTCCAGTTCACATCAGTCTCAGTTGTCCTGAGAGATGTTACAGAATGCTAACATCCTACCATAGAATCATAGAATCATTTAGGTTGGAAGAGACCCTTGGGATGATCGAGTCCAACCATCAGCCCTACTCTACAAGTTCTCCCCTACACCAGATCCCTCAACACCACATCTAATCTACTCTTAAACACAGTCAGGGATGCGGACTCCACCACCTCCCTGGGCAGCTGATTCCACTGACGGACCACTCTTTCTGTGAAAAACCTTTTCCTAATGTCCAGCCTAACCCTACCCTGCTGCAGCTTGCAGCCATTCCCTCTTGTTCTGTCGCTCATTGCCCGTGAGAAGAGACCAGCACCAACCTCTCTACAATGCCCTTTCAAGCAGTTGTAGAGAGTGATGAGGTCTCCCCTCAGCCTCCTCTTCCTCAAACTAAACAATCCCAACTCCCTCAATCGATCCTTATTCCCCAGGCCTCTCTCCAGCTTCGTTGCCCTCCTCTGTACTCGCTCCAGCACCTCGAATGCTAACATCCTAACATGTCTATAACAGCCTTATAAAACGAGTGAGGGGTAGGAGACATGGAAATGATGACTCCTTCCCCATATATGAGACAGCATTAGAAAGGAATGTTCATAAACGTAGCTCTTCAGTTCTACTTTAAAGGACAAATTACCTTAGAATGCTGTACTAAAGCTTGCAAGCAGAAGAGTTCAACTGTCTCTGAAGGGATTTTACTCAGTGTCTCGCAATATGGAAGTCCATTTCCTCCAAAACACCATAAGCCTCCCTGAAATGAGAATCAGTAAAAAAATTACACCCCATTCCAAATGGCTACATAAAGTAAGCCTTTCTAAACACAACCATTAAGTGCGTAATGATCTATAGAAACGGCTATGAGGAGCGCACAGCATGCATGCACTTGACAAAATGCACAAATTACACATTATACCATAAAACTATCTACTATTTTTAACTGAAAATATTAACTAGATTTTCAGTCAGTAGCCTCCATAGGCTATTAACTTCGAAACACACAATAAAGGGTGAAAACATACGATTTTCACATTGCTAATGAATGTTTTCTTTTAAGATAGTTTGCTTAGGCATTAAAAAAAAAGGAAGAATCAGACTGCATCTAGACTTCCATAGCTGCAAAAATGAGGAGAGGAGGAGAAAAGGTCTTCAGTGAGGCGTAGTCTCTGAAGACCTGTCTCTCTCCATCATGCAGTAGGAAGACCAGCATAACCTAAAGAAAAAACAGTTTTCTAGAACTGCGTGGTTATCAAAATGCCTCTAAGTGTGGTACCTTACCAAAGCTCCCTTTGTAGCAAGAGCTCTGGCTGTGAAAACAATAAAGGAGTGACAATGTAAAAATATTACACATAACTTGTGCCACAGGAAATAAAGGGCTATTGCACTCTGAAATACCTAAACAAAGCCTGACAGGCATCATTATTAAAATATTGAAGTCATTTTTATTATTCCATCTCACAAAAAGTAATTAATAATCACCAATTTTGAAAGTCACAACTTTTTACTAAAAAAAACCAAAATGCACAAGACAGAGTGGATGACACTGGCATTGCAACTATTATTTTTAAGCAATAGCAGTGCTTTAAATCACGTTCCTAAAGCTGCTTAGGAAGTTGCTGAGCAGACAGAGTTAAGAATTCCTAGTTTCCAAGTCCAAAGAGACCACCAGAATATTCCAATTCCGGTTTTGGCAAGAGTGACCCATTACAGGAGGGCATTTCCACGTGATATAACAGAGTTTGCTATTTAAGGTATGCTAGCAACTTCTCAGCTTACTTGTAAGAATTAATACATTTAATTATCTCAGCCGTAAAAGAGCACTCCAACAATGGTGAGATAAAATGCAAGAGATCATTTTATGAGCACCACAATGGGAAGGAAATGTTCTAGAACAAAATGTTGAAATACCTGCTTTATGAGAAGGCTCCTAAGATATAACCTTTCACTAGACCAGCCAGGACAGCTGGGAAAGATTAATAAGCTTTCAAGCAGACAGACCATGTGCAGAAGAGATTTTACTTCCATTGTACACTCACAAAGTCTCTGTGTTACTCTTCCTCTTACAACACTCAATACCATGGCAATAGGTCTGTATCTTTGAGCTCTGCAGGAGCAAAGAACCCAAATAGCTTGAGTCTGCAGGTGGGGACTCACCCTTTGCGCAGCGAGAGTCTGACTACTTTCACGTAAAGCGAGAGATGTGAAGTACTGGACACATGGATCAAGACCAGTCTGAGGTAAAGACACCAACAACAAGCGAAGCTCATCCTCTATGGGATAATCCTGGGAGAAGTAAGCACAAATAGCTTGTGTTCAAAGCATGAAGCAAAACACAGAGGAAAAAAAAAGATCTGAAATAACAGAATCAACCTTATTAATAAAGTCATAAAATGCAAACCCTGGACTTGAGCGCTCTACAACTTCAGTTTAATGGTTACACCTGTAAAGACTCTGGAAACTGATCATTTGAAAACCACTGAGAGATGAAAAACAAGCTATAAACTTCCTACTTTGGTGGTCTTAAAAGAGCAGCAGAAAAACCAGTGCCTCTTGGCACAGGAAGTTTAAAGGCTCACCCTTACCTACACAGTAACTTCTGTACTTTTCCGTTCAGAACAACGTATAAATTACTAGTAAAAAAACAGACATTTCTTTTAATCTTTTATCATCAAAATATTCACTTAACAATTCAGGGGACATGACAAGGAAATAGATTCAAGAAAGCAATTTTCTATGCCCCCAGTCATGGAACTTGCAGTTATTCTAATCTTTGCTACAATCAGAGATGGAGACATATCTAACATCCAGGGCAACACTTGCTGCCATCACAGTTTGCTTCAACTTTCTAAGCAGCAGATTGAGAACTCTTTGCTTCACCTAGCAATCATACTGCTATATAAGCACAGCCATATAATAGTATAGCATAGAACTTCAGCACTGACAAGTATAGAGCCACTATGAAGTCATGTTACAAAGGTAAGAAAGCAAAAACTGAGAATACCCCTACCAATCAAAGCTGGTTTTCAGATTTTTGTTGATTAAGATACACAGGTATTTTCTGACAGGGACTGCTGCCAGCATTCATTCTATTAGCATTACAAAGAAAGCTTGCTTTATGTGCCAATTCTCTTTATTGAAGAAGCTGATATGCTGACATGATTGCTCAAACCATCCTATATATATCCGAATTAACATAAAAACCAGCCAAGGCCATATCCCATACACACCTGCTGTTACTCAAAAGCTGGCAGTAAAGTGGTGGACCTACAGTACAGCTTACCAGCAGTGAGAGGTCAATGGCTTCCAGGAGTGCTCTCTGGGTATAGGATTCTGTCAGTGCCAACAGGGCAATCCAGGATGAGTTAATGTAAGACAGCTTTGCATCATCTACTAGGTACAGACAGGCCCTGCATGTCTATCAGACGGGTAGCTGGCTCAAATTCACCACTGATAAACATGTAATGTGAATATACAGTCTGAAAACCACAGCTGACTAACACTCCTATCCTTATTTCTTTCCATCAGGTCATTCACTAATGCAGGTATACCCTAGGGGTATATTATTATATTCTACTTCTGTATTTGGGTCTTAATGCTACTATTTGTTAGTTAATTTAGAAGAACTCCACTTTAGTGCATTTACTAACAAACAAACAAGCAAGCAAAAATTATCCAATACCTACTTTTTGTTTACTTACATTCTTTATTTTGGGCATTGGTGGTGGAGGCAGGAAAAAGCGAAGGTTGATATCTCTGGTTCGAGCCAGGCCTATAGCAGTCCTTTGATCACAGGTTTGGGCAACTGTACCATACTGATAATCTGCAGCACAAGAAATTCAGTGTTAGGGTTAAAGCTAAGCTTCAGTATTTGGTTTGATTTAAAATGTAGTTTCTGATCTACTCTGTAAATAGACTTGAAAGCAGAACCACCTCTCTGCAAGCTATTTAAACAAGCTCTGATTTTGTAACCACAAGTTCCAAAAGATGTTAGACCAGCACTGCACTGAGCTGAAATACACTGGGGCAAGAACTGCTCATTATAGACCAGTTTGATAACAGTCCCCAGATATAAGTTGAACACAGGCAAACGCAAACATTCAGTATTGCCACTGTGAAACCAACACAAGGACTACAAACTCAAGCTCAATCCCCTGAATTTGAGCTAAAATTTGAAAGGCATCTTGCATTTTTTCTGCTTATAGTATTAAAATCCAGAGCCTTTAAATCCAAATGCTGCAAAGACAAAGCCACCTAATTTTAAATGATGCAACAGGCACATTTCAATAAAATTGTTAATACCTTAGAAAAGGCAGGAGAGCACCACAGTAGAGTTTTAAGTAGCCCTTCCTTACCAAAGACAGGCTGTCAGTTACCCTACTGAAGGGAAACCAGATTTAAACAGTAGCTCCTATTCCTTTCCAAAACCTACCTACTTTATAGCTGGAGAAATTGAAAATTACATGCTGAAATTAAGTGGCAAACTGAAGGAAAACAAAATTAAACCTTAAAGCAGATCAATACTTTTTCTCTAAAAAACAGTTTCCACTTTTGTTACTGTTATACAATTCTAGAACAAAACTGACAAACCCTTTAAAATATGCTTTTCACAAACAGTCACAGATTGGCCACATTTTTTCTTAGGTGTAGATCAGTTACAGCTACAAACCGAAGCCACTGAAGCCGTGCTTCAGACAAGCAAACTACAGTATTTACGGTAACAGGTATGTGGAACAAGTTGGTCCCAGCTGTGAAAAGGTAGCACATACTTTCAGACTTAAGCTTTCTTGGACTTGGTTTTGGAGTATCAGGTTAAAAAGGAAAAAAAAGCCCATTTCATAGAATCATAGAATCATTTAGGTTGGAAGAGACCCTTGGGATCATCAAGTCCAACCATCAGCCCTACTCTACAAGTTCTCCCCTACACCAGATCCCTCAACACCACATCTAATCTACTCTGAAACACAGTCAGGGATGGTGACTCCACCACCTCCCTTGGCAGCCCATTCCACTGACTGACCACTCTTTCTGTGAAAAACTTTTTCCTAATGTCCAGCCTAACCCTACCCTGCTGCAGCTTGCAGCCATTCCCTCTTGTTCTGTCGCTAATTGCCCGTGAGAAGAGACCAGCACCAACCTCTCTACAATGCCCTTTCAAGCAGTTGTAGAGAGTGATGAGGTCACCCCTCCATCATGAGGTCATTGGCAAAAATAATTAGTGTTTGTGAAACATCAAATACTACAGCAATGAGCACTACAGAGAAAAGGAGATAACAAAAAGCAACTCAATTCCCAAGTACTGGCCATCTTTTGCAATGAAATTCTGAGATAACTGTTCTCCTATAAACACAAGAGTGTTGGGTTAAATTAGTAAACAAGCTTCAGCTTTGGTACATCCCAGCTTTCAAATGTTTTCAAACACAGCTTTTTGATGTAAACTGCTTGGGGAAATTAATTATAATTTTAAAAAGGCAGCGTGAAACAAGGTAAATCCCACAGCATGGAACTGCACTGGAAGAGTAAAAGGTCAAGGGACTGGTTACCAGAATAATGAGAGTGAAGATCAGAGTTTCACCTAGTTTATGTGGACTAGTGATGGAGGAGGGAGGAGGACACACATACACACTCTTTACATGGGGTTTCAAGGATGTTTACTGCTAGAGCACCAGGGAGGACTTACCACAACCAAATAATAACTAGGATGGAAAACATCTTTCAAATAAATAACCTGAAGGGGGCCCACAGGGGATGGGGAGGGACTCTTACCAGGGAGTGGAGTGATAGGATCGGGGTAAGGATTTTAAACTGAAGGAGAGGAGATTTAGATTAGATTAGATTAGATATTAAGAAGAAACACTTTCCTGTGAGGGTGGTGAGACACTGGAACAGGTTGCCCAGAGAAGCTGTAGATGCCTCATCCCTGAAGGTGTTCAAGACCAGGCTGGATGGGGATTTGAGTGACCTGCTCTAGTGGGAGGTGTCCCTGCCCATGGCAGGGGGTTGGAACTGGATGATCTTTAAGGTCCCTTCCAACTCTAACCATTCTGTGATTCTATGAAATAATGCTTCCACATACAAGTCTTCCACCTCTAGTTTATCATCACTCCCTTGCTATCACTACCTATCAACTCCTAACCAAGTTTTATTAACTAACCATGGCCTAAACCTCAATCCTACAGAGCCTTTTAAAAATCACTGCCAGAACTTGTGACCGTGTGAGCAGTCCCAGCAGAAAAACTAAGAAACTAGTGAAAGTGACCTGCTCTCCCACACCTCAGCACTGGTTTCAGTTCTCTGGTGGGGAACCAGAGAGTGGCCTGCACTGCAGACACTCCACATCTGAGGATCAGAAAAGAACAACTGCTTGAAATGCAAACAACATTTTAGATCGAATTTCAGAGCTTATTTACACTTCTTGCAGATACTAGCTTTTTTTTTTTTGATGTTAGCAGCAGACTTGAAACAGGTCACTGAGACTCTGTCGCATTTCTGGGATGAATTAGGCTACATCAGCGTACGTTACCGTGCCAGTGGCGGTTGTTTGCCAGGTCTTGTACAGCCTGGAGCCGGACTTCTTTGTCTTCTGACTGACTTCTCTTTAAGAGAAGCCATAATGCACATTCGTGATCTTCCCCATCAAATGTACCAAACTGTTCTTTTACCAGGAAAGAAATAAACCCCATGTTATTACTAATGAGCAGTTTAACCGTCACTTTGCTGCTTTACTAAGTGAGTACAATAAACAATGACATCAGTAAAATGCTGATCTTTAAATCAATAGGATGGTTTTCATTCATTTTAGTGGCACCAAGGTAATATGTCATGTGTGTGTTAAACACACACAACCCCCCAGCTGTCAATTACCAAGCAGAATTGCCAGCTTCCAGTGGGAGCTGGAAATGATTAGCAACTCTTGAGGCTCTGACCTTGAACAATTAATTCCATGGCAGGACAGCAGAGCTACACACTGTTACAATCCTCTAACAGATAGTTCAGTGAGAACAGATAGCTTGCCTGAGGAGCACAGCTTCTTTTATGAATTGAAACTCTCATTCTCAATTACTCTAAAAAGCAGGGACAAACTGTTAGGAAAAGGCTGCTGCTTTCAGTTAATTATGGCAATTCTGATGAAAGGATAACATACTTTTCTAAAATGAATTTTTGAGGGCATTTCGCCCCCCAAACACTTTTTGTACACAAATCTGGTATCAAAAATTGATCTGGTATCTTAAGCTTCACACCTTTTCTCAAATCCCAAATCTCATATCTCAAATCTCTTCCTTACCACCACTTTCATTTACTTTAAGAAAATGAATGGTTTTAATACATAGAAAATGTACTAATACTCTATAACACAGAAAATTCTAAGTCATATTAGCATCAGCTCAAACACAAAAGAACATGATAAGTTGGTAAGAAAGGTTTTATTTTCTAAAAGGCTTATGGTTTTCTATTCAACAATAATAATGACAGATAAAGCCATGCTTTCAACACCTACCATTAAAAGGTCTCCGGAAAAATTTTGCTTCTGTTTCTAGAATTTTCCTCACTGCCTTATGGATTTCTTTTCTGGCTTGGTATGTGATCCCTACAAGAGTATTTGTAGATTACTGGAAGTCTGAGAGACAGTTCTCTCACACTATTTTTCATATCTATATCATACATGAAAAAACCCAATATACACACACATATACATACAGACACACATATACAGAATTACCCCATAGTGAGCTGTGTGTCTAGAGCTCTCCTAAAAAGCCAGCACCCAGCTTAAAATAAATTTGGTGTCATTGTAAATACTATTTTTTTTGTAACAAATCTCAGGCAATATAACTTTCTTCACACAAGGGTGACTTCCAGAAACATTCTGTTCTCTTAAAATGTTATTTTTAGAATCCAAACCTTTATGCATCTTACCTTGATATTCACTTGGGTTTAGAGAAGCTGTACGTACATACACATAGGATTTAAGTTTTTCATGATTTATAGCTTGAGTGTCGATTTGCAGTAACTTCTTTAAGGACAGAACTTCGTATGTAACAAACACAAAACCTCTTTAAGTAAAAAAAAACCAACATATTAATATTCCTTTAAAAATATGATAGCAAATACATGTTAACAATCATTTTGGTACAAATAAGACAGATTTTAATAAATATCTAAGAGCCTGCAGATTATTTCAATTTAGCCAAGTAGAGAAAACACTCTAAAATACTCAAAGTACTATCAGAAAATATGCTTCAAAACTATATTCTACCATGTCTAAGGGTCCACTAATATTGACACATTCTTTGAAAGATACATGAGTTAAAATTTTACCTGTATACAGAAGTTACATACATGCTTGGCTGTTACAACTTACCCTAGTATAAGTGATCCAGTTACCTTTGCAATTTTTCCTTGAAAAAATGAAAAATTAATGTCAGACAAGTTGCGTGTATCACGTCAATATAAACACTGTTACTGTTTGCCAGACAGTAAGACTGTCAGCCATTAAGAGTAAGCTTTTCAAAATGTTTCTATTGCTCTCTGGCTGTCAGAAAATCCTTACCTCAGTTTACAAACAGAGAAAACATTACTTGATTAGAGTTTTCTGCTCTCCTAAGCAAGATGATAAACCACGTATCCTGCCAGCGCTATTTACTTTGCATATAGCTACCTACCAGTGACATTTGTTGCTCAGCTGCAGGAATCAATTGTAAACTTTCTCTGCCTGTAACACTAGCATTCATTGGGAACTCTAGATTATTTTACCTGTTCTTACATGGTGTGGATATTTCTTCAATGTAGACAAATACATGCATGAGTATGTATGTTCTTTTAAAAGTCCTGCAGAGTCTCCGTAAGAAAATAATAAATAAAAAAAAAATCCATTATGAATTCCATAACCTTATTTTAATTTATAAGGTCAACAGCTGAATAAACACATGCCTCTTGCAACAATTTCCCTTTTAAGTCTCCTGATTCCTGTGAGATTCGCCTGCTTTCGGCTTGACAAAGTCGAGCTGATTATCTGGATGTGAAGGTCTCTATTATTAGCAGCAGGAGTGAAACCCAGTGGAACACATCTCACCCATCAT
This sequence comes from Jacana jacana, assembly GCA_013400555.1. Lineage (NCBI taxonomy): Eukaryota > Metazoa > Chordata > Aves > Charadriiformes > Jacanidae > Jacana > Jacana jacana. The sequence goes on from VZTM01004202.1 coordinate 118,129, forward strand.
GAATAATTTCTTTTCCTCAGCACCAGTTGGGAAATTTACCCCACAACCACTGCCATGAGGCTCTGTCTTTGTAAGAGCATAAGAATTTTACCTGCAGACAAGAGGCAGCTACACGTTGAAGAAATAACTGGCAGAGAGGATCAAAAAGGCAAAAAAAGAGCAATGCTTCCTGTACAGCATAAACAGAAATAACCTGTTAGAAATAATCTGTTAATGCTCAAAAATGAACTTCAGAATCCTAACAATTGTCATTCCATCCAGAAGGCACTACAGAAAGCTGAGACTAAGCAGGAAAGGCTGAAGAACTAATACCAGTAAATAAGAAAATCAGAAACAACAGAAACAAACTTTATTCATAGTTTATGAATGTAATTTTTCCATGGCTCTACAGGCTACAAAAAACCAAATCAGACACAAAATGGAGTTTAAAAAGATTGTGCTGGACCGGGGGGAGCCTTCATCTCATATTCTAATCCCAGATAATCTGCTGGTCTTATTTTACATATCACTATGCCAAGCAAGGTCAAAAGCAAGACACCCACTTTAGGCAAATAAAAGCTTTTGATCACAAAGTATTTAGGGATTTAGATCATTTGTATCATTTAATTACACAACACAGATTTTTCCTTGTTATTAATACCTCAGATCAATACATGTAGAACTGTACTTACTGATATCATACCAGGGTAGGTGTGCTTTGGTGGCTGAACCAGAGGTTCCTATTTGTCTATAGCAAAATATACAGTAAGTGGCCACTGACATTCTGTGGAGTAAAAAAAAAAAAAAGGAAATAAAATAAAAGAAAAAAAAGATAAAAGCCAATGATTGATTTGAAAATTAGAGCAGAAAACCTGTTGCATTTTTTTTCCTGTCTTTTTACAGCAAAAGTCATGATTTACAGCATAGGTCACGCTAAATTACACTTGTGTCATTTCACATATAAAGTGCTGTAATTAAGTCTGTAAACTCCTCAGTTTAATCGGCTGCATTTCAACTACAATAACAGGTTAAGCAGTTTTCCATAAAATTCTGTGTTACTGTTGATTTCAATGATTATGATTATAACTTATCTGCTTGTAAGTCTCCTTTCCTACCTCTTAGTAACTCTCCCTTAAATACCAGATACCGTCATATTTCCATCAAGACATCACTCAATATGACATGGGCTTTAATACAGCTCACCAACCAACTGCTTTTGAAGTTCATAATTGATTGTGATAGCAAGTAAATCTTTTATTTTGGCTAACACAGCTCCAAGAATTACTATATATTTTCGCCCTTAAAGGTAAATAAAACTAATACTTAATTCTTACGTATGCAAAAGAATGAAAACCTAGCCATAGCCATAAAGAAAAGGAGAACCTTTTTCAAAAATTAAGACCTTAGTACTTTACCATTATGAAGACACAGAATATGAACAGACTGTACTCGTTGAGTGCTGAAATCAAACTAGAGTTTTTCTTCCCATGGCAAACGCAATTGAGGTATTTTAGAACTACCGAGTTCTGAACGTACAAACAACCCAGTTTAAGCATGAATCTTCTCGACAGCAAAGGTTTCCATGAAAGTAACATCTGAGTTATTTCAAATATTATTTGAAATAATCTGAAATATTTGACTTATGGATATAATTTATTTCTCTGACCTACATATGATGCAAAGTCCCCATTTTACAGGTAGGAAGATGAGTTAAGACAAGAACACTGCGACTTTCTTACCCATTCCAGATATCACCTTGCCTCTTTGAACAAGTGGGACTATTCAGGAGGGACTGTAAAGGAGCCGTGCCCTTTAGACTATTGATCAAGGCTGTGTATTAACCTCTGCACAATGAGGTTCAAAGAAAGTACAGTTGTATTAGTCAAGCACTGAAAACCAAGGCCATTTAGGCCAGGCAAAAGCACCAATTCCTGTTTCTACCACTCACATATTTACCATTTTATGTATCAGCAAAAGCTACTGCCTTTACATTTGATTTATATTAGAAAACCTTACCTAAGTTAGGAAAACAAACAATTTGGCTTTGGCAACCCACAACAACGAAGTTCTGCAGGTTATTTTTGCTGATGACTTAATCTCAAGTCTTCATACACAGAACATGTAGTGTTTTTAACACCAGAATTATGCCAAAATCCAGAAAGAATACTAAACAATTATAGCAATCACAAAATACACAAAAAATGCTTCTGTTATACACTGCAGAAGTAAGACAGCATTCATATTTTATGATGAAATTTTAGTGTCTGCACGGACACATTTGTACTGACTGAAATACTGAGTTGATCTGTTTAAACGGATTTTAAACCACACCACTCTCTCACACAGATTTATCAAATGTTGTGTATTAAATGTCAAATTAAGTCTATATTACCACAATGTCAAATGCCACTCAAGCCAGTAAAATGTCATGTATGTAAATATTGATCAATAAATCTGATCTAGAAATATCAGAGCCCCTGATATTCTCCTGGCATTTTAGGCAATCTCCACAGACCAAGAGCTTGTATGGCTTTTAATGTCAGTGCCTAATTTCTCTAAACAAGGGGACTTTCATGAATATGCCATCCCTCTGTTCCTGTTTCCCCCAAAGTTTTGATTTTTCCCTTCTCTCTTGCTTGTGTTTGGGAGATTTTGGGGAAAAAGTCAGCATTACCCTGGCATTGCCACAATCCCAGCAGACAACTTTTTGGCTTCTGTCATTTCAGTATTGTGTTTATCCATTCCTGGGTACATAACACTGTGAAGCACTTCTAAGAAATTAATCATCAGTCCTCTGGAGTTGTCTCCCCTGACTCCAAACTCTCTGTCTAATGTTTACTATCTTCATTCACAGAACCCAGTACTCACCTTCTTGTACCTTACCACAGTCCGTAACTGCAATAAACATGTAGTTCAGTGACAGCAGGTACCACAATTCCCCGAATTCAAAACATGCACCTGCAAACACAGGAAAACCAAAGTGAGTACCATTTCTTCATTGCCAGGAACCTTGTTCAGGTCTGAGAGCAAACATGCTTAGGTATGTACAAATATAACACAAAAGGCCCCATTCTGCACCCCTGAACACAGATGCTCCATGAAGCTCTGCAGTCTGCAATGACCCCCTGCTCCAGCCCATGCCAAAGTAACATGTGATAGAAAAAGAGAAAACAGCCTCAAGTTGTGCCAGGGGAAGTTTAGATTGGATATTAGGAAAAATTTCTTCACCAAAAAGGTTATCAAGCATTGGGACAGACTGCCCAGGGAAGTGGTGGAATCATCATCCCTGAAGGTATTTAAAAGACAAGTAGACGTGGTCCTGAAGGACATGGTTTAGTGATGGCTTTGTCCGTGTTGGGTTGATGATTGGACTCAATAATCTTAAAGGTCCCTTCCAACCTTGACAATTCTATGATCCTATGCTGAGGCTGTGCAGAGCCAACGTTTCTGTTGTTACCCCACCATGGGGTAGGAACTCTGCTGCCTCACAGCTGCGTGAACAGGGTACTTAAAAAAATATTTTAAAAGATTTACAACTTTAGGCAATGCTACATCTAAACAGCAAAAGGGCAAAGTATGGCTAACTCTGTGCCTTTTTCCAAATGGAAAAAAAAAATCCCTTTTTATTATAGAATCAATCATACAATCATAGAATGGTTAGAGTTGGAAGGGACCTTAAAGATCATCCAGTTCCAACCCCCCTGCCATGGGCAGGGACACCTCCCACCAGAGCAGGTTGCTCAAAGCCCCATCCAGCCTGGCCTTGAACACCTCCAGGGATGGGGCAGCCACAGCTTCTCTGGGCAACCTGTTCCAGTGCCTCACCACCCTCACAGGAAAGATTTTCTTTCTGGCATCTAATCTAAATCTCCCCTCTTTACATTTAAAAACATTACCCCTCGTCCCTTGTCTTGTAACTCTTCGCAGGGAGCAGGTGGAGGCCCCCAAGGCACTCTTGTTATTTCTGGAGGTTTTTAACCAGCCCGGGCTCCCCACGGCCGGGCGGGGCAGCGCGGCTCAGCGGGCTGTGAGGAACTTTGAGGCCGAGCTCGTTAAAAACGATAATAGATATTAACCCGGGAAAACACCCCGCAAAGCCTCTGAGGTAAACAAACACCCCGCTCCCACAGGCGGTGATAGCGGGGCCAAGAGCCCACGAGTCCCGCCCCACAGCCCGACCCCCACCGAGCCCGGCCGGCCCCCAA
>VZTM01004202.1:122331-139815 GCA_013400555.1 Jacana jacana
CCCAAAACCCCCACCCACCCCAGACACACACCGCCACTACCTTCCGCCTCTCCGCCCTGCGCCCGCGCCCAACGCGCTCCCCTGACGTCAGCACGCTGCAGGCGGCCCAGCCAATCCGAAGGCCAGGAAAGGCCGCGCAGGCGCAAAGCAGGGCGGTAACGGCGCTTCCGTTGTCAGGGAAGCGGCTGGCGACGGCGGAGGTGAAGGGCGGGTGGGACTGGAGGGACCTGAGCTCCTGGAAGCGGTGGGACCTGCTGGTACACAGTCTTCCCCGCCCGTTTGCTACCCCAGGTCGAACCAGGAGCAGGTTCAGGCTTGTCTCCTTCCACCCTGGGCTGCCTTTCGCAAGGCCGCGGCTCGGCCCCGGCTGCAGAAGGGCTGGTAGTTGGCCGGAGCCGCTGGAGGAGCTCGGCGGGGCTGGCGGGAGGGGACAGAGCTGCCCTGACGGCTCTTAGGGGTGAAGACTTTAATTTTTGCAGTGTCCTGGTTTGAGGTACAAAACAGACACGCAGCTCCGTAAGATACCAGAGTGAGCCCTGCCGGCCCGGCCTGGCTCTGCCTGAGAGCGAGGCAGTGCTCCCGGTGAGTTGCCTTTGAAGGGTCACTGAATTAAATCAAGATGTTGTTTCTTTTTCTTTCAGGTTTTCTCTATTTAGGACTGTAGCCCGAAGCCAGAGTTCTTGTCACCTCTTGCTTTTCAGCGTTCGTAAGAAAACTGAGAAGATGGTGAATGTTTTGAAAGGCGTTCTGATTGAATGGTTAGTAACTGCATTTATTGTTTCTCAGTGTGTCGGGCTACATTTTTCTTTAGAGCTGGCAATATTCTAAGTAGCTTTAAAGTCTAGACCCAAAAAAGGGATTGTGAGAACCAGTTATGCTGAGCAAGCAGAGAAAAGTGTAGCCTTTGAGGGAGGGAGAGAAGCAGTTGTAGGTAATTCTAATTCCAAACTCCTCTCTTTGAGATATTATTCTCCATTTTTATTTTCCATTCACACTGAACCATTAGATGCTTTTTTTGTTCTTTATATTGCTTACAAATAATGTTTTTGTTGTTTGTTGTTGTTTGAGTAATAAGTTTATTTACTGATTCTAGAGGGAGATGAGAGAATCTTTCATCCTTTCCTATCTTTTTTCATCAGTTCCACTCCAAATTCTGTCCAAGACTGATATGTGGCTCGGTTTGTAGATCATATTCAAAGGGAATATAGTTGTAGTTTGTAAGAGTAAGCTTTTGATGAATGTGCAGTAAATGTGTCTTCATACAGTCTGAAGTCTCCAGGCAAAGAATCAGATAACTGCTTATCTGCAAAGTAAAAAGAAGTATTAGTCAAGATTTGTGGGGCATTGCATAGTATTATATGACACACAATGTTCCTGCTGTATACATAGATTGTAATCGTATTCACAGATTATAACTACTCAAAAGCAGAAGAACCTTGAGCATCCTGTAATGTGCCTGCACAGTATATATAGCTGGGATGCTGCAGCAGTTATGTCCAGTCAGGGCAGAAGTTTAGCCAGCTGAAGTCTGGATGGCTGTGTGCAAGCGGGTCAGAGCCTAAATTCTGCTCTGACAAAAAGCCTGTCTTCTCAAATTTGGCTCCATGCTAGTATATTGACAAAGCTTCTGAAGCACAAGAAATTGCCTGCTTCCTGCTGCCTATGTAAAAGTGTCCAGAGCAGAATTCTTGACTGACAAGGCAAGAAGTTCTAAAATCTCAGGCAGTTGGCAAAATATTTTAATTTGCACCTTATGTGCCTACTTTACACATACTTAAAGATCTGTGTGGGTTTTTTCAGCTCCATGGCCACATCCTACTTAGTATTAGCATGGAACTCCATCATTCTCCCTGGAAGGAAAGGGAATTTTTTATATCTGATAGCAAATCCACAGCATTTGTTATGCCATCAGACATTTTCAATAGCCTTCTGGGAAACTGACCTTTCATTTGGTTTTGCTAGCTCTTGGTCATTTGGTTTTGTTTCCTCTCCACCTTTGCATGAAGGTGGGCTATGATTTGGCATAGAATTCCATCATTGGAGAAGATGCAGAGTTGCTATAAACCTGTCCCTTTGTTTACACTTCAGATGCAAGTTTTTTACAATCCAGTTTTCTTAGGATATTTAAGATACCAAATGGACAGGGAATGGAAAAAAAATAGTCACTTCTGAATGTGTAAATCATGCAAATAAAACAGTGAAGTGTTGTAGTAGTCCTGAGTAATACCAGTAGTTCTGAGCTACCTGAGTCCAATTTCCTGTATTTCTTGCACATATTCTTCACCAGTTGTTGGAATCAAAGACTAAATTTTACAGAAGAGCATGGTTTTTTTGTTTTATAAAAACTAGCATCAAAATATTATCTGAATTCTTCAAAATTCCAGTGCATCAAAGAGCTTGCATTTTGAAGCCACTTTATCTAGCTGCTTAGTATAATGGAGGTGTTTCAGTTACCTGGGATTTCTATGCTTCCAAAAAGTGTTTTCTTCTAAACTCTTAAGTTCAACTTAGAAGGTGACATCATGAAAAAGAACAGAGTGCTCAGTTATGATGTGATAAATGTACGATTCATATATGACCACTTTTTCTCTGTGCTATGCTACTTTGAGAGACTTGTCTGTTCTTATGGGTTTTGGTTACACTTAAAAGTGTGCTTTCAGAAAACATGTTCTTATGGTGCTATTGCTGAAGATAGAAATGTAACTTTGAACTTGCCGAATGAAAAGGGCTTTTGGTTTTTATTAAGCTACTTTAATAGCAGCATAGGGACATTACTCTGCTAATCAAGCAGCTAGTTCTTCTAGCTGCTTTATCAGCTTATTTTTATCTCTAAAGTAACCCAGGCAATTACTATTGTGAAAGAAACAACTTATTCAAAAGTGTCATAAACTTTATTTAAATTGTGAGAACTCATGAAGTTGATATTTATTTCCCAAAGAATTTTGGGAGTGTCTTCAAATTGTATCTCTTTGTTTGTTCTTAACTGTATTTTATTACAATGAGGTGGGATTTGATGGGTAGGGAACTGCTGGAGAGAGTACAGCAAAGGGCTACAAAGACAACGAGGGGGCTAGAACATCTCCCTTATGAAGAAAGGCTGTGAGGGACTTGGGTTTTTTTAGTCTGGAGAAGAGAAGGCTGAGCGGGGATCTGATCAATGCCTGTAAATACATAAAGGGTGGGTGTCAAGAGGAAGGGGCCAGTCTTTTTTCAGTGGTGCTCAGGGACAGGACGAGAGGGAATGGGCACAAACTTGAACATAAGTACCACCATCTAAATATGAGGAGGAACGTCTTTCCTTTGAGGGTGGCAGAGCCCTGGAACTGTCTGCCCATAGAGTCTCTGTCTCTGGAGATATTCCAAAGCTGCCTGGACACGTTCCTGTGCAGCCTGCTCTGGGTGGACCTGCTTTGGCAGGGGATTTGGACTAGATGATCTCCAGAGGTCCCTTCCAACCCCGTATCATTCTGTGATCCTGTGGTTTTGTCTCTGCAGTGACCCAGCAATGAAGCAGTTTCTGCTGTACTTGGATGAGTCAAATGCATTGGGAAAGAAGTTCATCATACAAGACCTGGATGAAACTCATGTCTTTGTATTAGCCGAGTTGGTTAACTTCCTCCAGGAGAGAGTGGGCGAGTTAATGGACCAGAACTCTTTTCCTATTACTCAGAAGTAAAAGAGTAGAGCAATGAGATTACTGCGAGTTTTGGAATAGTGAATTTCAATAGCTTGGCTTGTTGCTGCTTTAATAGATCCACTGAGGTTAGTAAGTTCTATAAGGAATTGGGTTGTATGTCTTGTTTTGAAAGATTATGGTATCTTTATTAATTTTTTTTCAGTGATACACCTGAGGACTTGCCTAGGGAATTTTTCTCGTGTGCTTTCTGGTTTTCCTTTAGGATTTTTATCTTGCAAGGTGGTGTGACCCGAAATGTAGAATAGTATTTCTGTATTGGAATGTTATATGGACTCCTCTGATGTGTTACTTTCCTGTGGAAGCGATTAAATCTGGTTATGGTGTGACTAATAGAATGTAAAGAATATCTGTTGAAGCATGATCTGTGCTTGATGGAACATCTCTGTAAGTTGTAGGCATGGTCAGATACTGCTTTAACTTCATGGGTTTTATATACCAAAATTAAAGTTGGTAAGAATTTATGTTCTTTTTGGTTTGTTGTTTGGGTGTGGTTTTTCCTGTTGTTTTTTTGTTTGTGTTTGATTTTTCTCCCTCCAGACGTTTTACAAGTGCCCCATACTACTGGCCTTCTTTTACCAAGGCTGTGCTGTGTTGCTCTGGGTTTGGGGAGTGAGATTCTAGGAGTTTGTAAGGGAGGGGGGAGGACATGGGGGAACGAGGACAACAAGATCCATTACCCCAGGTCATCAGGTTTTAATTGTAACCAGACTATTTGCATAACAAGGATTGCAAATGAAAGGGGTGACATAAATGGGAGAACAATTGTTTAGATACAATTGTGTGGGTTTTTTCACTCCAGCAAACACCTAGTCACTAAGCTCTGTGATCAGGAAGGGGAAATAAAGACTTGCTTGCTCTACTTGCAAAGAAGAAAGCTGGCTTGGGTTTTTTTGGATGTTTGGGGTTTTTTTGGTGTGTTGTTTTTCTTTCAGTTTAGTTCTTTCCTTGCCTATTGCAATTTCCTGCAAAGAAAAAGCCTAATGGTGTCACAGGTCTTTTTTTTTTTAAAAAAAGTGGCTTACATCCTTCCTTGGAATCCCAGTCTGTTTCCAGCCACATTTTGTTGAAAGGTGACAAATGACAGTATTTGAAAAGTCATGCTAGAACTACAGCTCTTAAAATTTTTCTTTATATAGCATGTCTAGTGCTATGGTGTCTATGGTGATTGAACCTTTTAAGCCTGTGATAAACTTCTTGCTGGTTTTGTCTTTTTCTCCTGATTAACTGCACAGCTTTATTGTTACCTGTGTTTTAGCTTATAATTCCAGTGATAAATGGCTTAAGTAATGCAGGAGGATAGAAGTTCCAGACTGTATAAACTATAGGCATGCACTCTTATACTTTTTGCTCTCAGACTTTTTTTTTGAGCAAACATTTATGGAATTAAACTCCTAAACCCATCAAGACTTAGATCCTTCCTGCAAGCTAATTGGGCCTAACTGACTCTATGCTGGAAGAAGATATAAGGAAGCAAATTGGTATCCCTTTATGGGATCTAAGGAGCTGAGTTTTGTATTTGTATTGTTTTTTTTGTAGGGAAAAAAGGTCTTGAATCATGTAGTACGGTGAAGGAAACCCAATGAGGAGACTTAGAACTTGAATCTGTATATGTATGGAAAAAAAAGCAAAGATTTCTGGAGCTGAATAAACTTGGACCCCAGAAAGATTTGCCCTCTCCAGGAGGAAACAGGAGACCTGTTTACTCAGGATGTGGGGAAAGTTGAGGTACTCAATAACTTCTGGTTTTGTCACAGTCTTCACTGACAACTGCTCTAGCCAACGTGCCCAAGTCACAGAAGGCAAAGGCAGGGATTGGAAGAATGAGGTACTGCCCATGGTAGGAGAAAGACCAGGTTTGAGACTATCTAAGGAACCTGAAGGTACACAAGGCCACAAGACCCAATGAGATGCATCTGTGGGTCCTGAGGAAACTGGTGCATTAAGTTGCTAAGCCACTGTCCATCATGTTTGAGAAGCTCTGGCAGTACAGTGAAGTTCCTGGTGACTAGAAAAGTGGAAATGTAACCACCATTTTAAGAAAGGAAGACCTGGAACTACAGACCAGACAGTCTTACCTCTATGCCCAGCAAGATCATGGAAAAGATCCTCTGGGAATCTGCTAAGGCTCGTGGAAAATAAGCAGGTAATTGATAACAATTTATCTTTATTGAAGGCTGTTTTCTGACAAATTAGGTGGCCTTCTACAATGGGGTTACAGTGTTTGCTGATAGGGGAAGACTGACACCTGGACTTGTGCAAAACATTTGACGCTGTCCCACATGACATCATTGTCTCTAAATTGGAGAGACGTGGATTCGATGAGTGGACAAGGAATTGGCAGGATGGTCACACTTTTAAGAGTTGTGGTTAAGGGCTCAATATCCAAGTGGTAACTAGTGATGGGTGGTGTTCCTCAAGGGTTGGTATTGGGACCAGTGCAGTTTAATCTTTGTTGGAGACGTGGACAGTGGGATTGAGTGCACCCTCAGCAAGTTTGCCAATGACACCAAGCTGTGTGGTGCCATCAACATGCTGGAAGGAAAGGATGCCATCCAGAGGGACCTGGATAAGCTTGAGAGGTGGGTCCATGAGAACATCGTGAAGTTCAACCAGGCCAAGTGCAAGGTCCTGCATGTGTGTCAGAGCAACCCCCAGCACAAATACAGGCTGGGTGGAGAATGAATTGAGAACAGCCCTGAGGAGAAGGACCTTGGAGTGTTGGTGGATGAGAAGCTCAACATGAGCTGTCAATGTGCATTGGCAGCCCAGAAAGCCAACCATATCCTGAGCCACATCAAAAGAAGCACGACCGGCAGGGCAAGCAGGTGTTTCTGCTGTTCTTACTCCTCTCTGGTGAGACCCCAACTTGAGTACTGTGTCTATCTTTGGAACCCCCAACATAAGAAGGATGTGGAGCTGTTGGAGCGCATCCAGAGGAGGGCCACAAAGATGATGAGAGGGCTGGAGCACCTCTCCTATAAGGGAAGGCTGAGGGAGTGGGGGTTATTCAGCATGGAGAAGAAAAGGTCTGGAGGGAGACCTTGTAACATCTTTCCAGTACCTAAAGAGGGCCTACAGGAGAAATGGGGAGGGACTTTTTATCAGGGAGTGGAGTGATAGAATCAGGGGTAGGGACTTTAAACTGAAAGAGGGTAGAGTTAGATTAGATCTCGGGAAGAAATTCTTTCCTGTGGGGGTGGTGAGACACTGGAACAGGTTGCCCAGGGAAGCTGTGGATGCCCCATTCCTGGAGGTGTTCAAGGCCAGGCTGGATGGGGCTTTGAGCAACCTGGTCTAGTGGGAAGTGTCCCTGCACATGGCAGGATGTTTGGAATGGGATGATCTTTAAGGTCCTTTCCAGCACAAACAGTTCCATGCTTACGCTCTGATCAGGTTCTGCTTGAGCAGCAACAACAGAGCCTGAATGACAGACTTCATGTTGCTTCTTGTTAAAGCAGCAGATTTTATCTTGATGGTTTTTCACTGCTAAGGGTTGAGCTGTACTTGACTTCTTGCTTTCAATCTGAGTTGAAAGTATCTTTGTCTACTGGGGAGGAGTGTGATAGAATGCTCACCTCAAAGATACTTGTTTGAACTTTGTTTCTTATTTGCTACTTATTTATAGCTAGTAGCTCTAAAAAAGCTTGCAAGTTCACCTGTGTTTTGAGATGTAAGCAATTGCTCTTTAGTATTTACTATAACTTTGAACGGGCTTATAAATACCACTTTCACTACCACGGCTGCAGAAACAGAAGAGTCATATTTGACAAAGATGAGAGATCTCTAAAGCAAGGTAAGAAAATGTCAATGATGCAAACAGTTTATTGGGAAGAGAGGGGTGGAGACTGAAAGTTCAGCTTCCTGGTAAAATAAAGCAATAGCACCTCACGGTTTGTATTGACAAAGCACTGATTTGGTGTTTTGGTTTTTGTTCAAGTCTCAGATTGGTTTTTTTACACTTGTTTATTAATGTTCTTCGGAGAAAAGCTGTGTAATATGGCCATGGTGTACCACAAAAGCCTAAATGCTGTCACATATTTAGATGCTTCTAGAAAGTGTGGGCTAAGCTAATTCTGGAGGGTGGTGGGGTTTTTTAATGCAGGAGTTGGCGGCATGATGAAGGTGACCCAGCGTTAGTATATACAGGGATTACAATGAATTTCTTCACTTGTTACTAACACATAAATCCCCTTTCCTTCTCCAACAGTTACAGAATCACAGAAAAAGATAAGAGGTTGGAAGGTACCTCTGGCAGGGCTGTTGGACTGGATGATCTCCAAAGCAGGTCCACCCAGAGCAGGCCGCACAGGAATTTGTCCAGGTGGGTTTTGAACATCTCCAGAGACGGAAACTCCACCACCTCTCTGAGCAGCCTGCTCCAAGGCTCTGCCACCCTCAGTGCAATGAAGTTCCTCTTCATATTTAGATAGCACTTCCTGTGTTCAAGTTTGTGCCCATTCCATCTTGTCCTGTCACTGAGCACCACTTAAAGACTGGCCCCTTCCTCTTGATGCCTACCCTTTTAAGTACTTATAGGCATTGATCAGATCCCCCCAGTCTTCTCTTCTCCAGACTAAAAAACCCCAAGTCTCTCAGCCTTTTCTAATAAGAGAGATGCTTCAGGCAAGAGAGTTAGCTCAGGGACATAGCTGTCCAGTGCAGTAAAGGTGTAAACAACCAACGATCAGTAGAGAGAATGGATGTGACCTCAAGAATGAAAACTGTCTGGACAGGAAATAGAGAATGCTTCAGGGAATTGTACTATTTTTCCTGAGAGAACCCAGATTGAGTGGGTTTGACTTTGTAGCTGAACTGCTAGTATTGTCTCATAAAAAGGTCAGCATCTGAATCCATTTGGAATGGGTGATAGAGTGTGTGTGGGGGTTGTCTGGTTGTGGTTTTCTAGCAATGTCATGTGCTTATAATGACTGCTTTTTGTTCTGTGTAGCACAGAGCTAGGCGGCTGGTGGGGTGTGGTATGTCAAAACCTCTCAAAGGCTGTGGTACATTAAGAAATCTCATTTTACTGCTTTTCCAGACAGTATATCTGGAAAGCAAAAGCATGTCTTCAGATTACTTTTTCTCCCTTTTTTTTTTGTTTCTTTTCTCTCCCTGCAATGTGCTGTAACAATAGATTCTAATGGGTTTTTTTCTTAACTGTGGGGCCACCTCAAGTATGTGAGAACAAAGTAATGTGTATGTTTTATGCTTTAACAGGATTGGTTGCTGTGAATTGAAGATAATGGTATTTTGTGGCTTATTTTAACTTCTATGTTGATGATACCACCTAGGAAAAGTGTCCAGTTTGAGTCAGCCTCTAGCTGGGAAAAGTAGGGTTGTTAAAACAAAATCCCAAACAAACACCAACAAAAAAAAACCCCAACCAAATAAAAAGATATATTAAAAAAAAGTTTATATGTACATTTATTTATTTATTTATTTATTTATTGTTTAGTTTGAGGAAGATTGTTTGGTTTGAGGAAGAGGAGGCTGAGGGGAGACCTCATCACTCTCTACAACTGCTTGAAAGGGCATTGTAGAGAGGTTGGTGCTGGTCTCTTCTCACGGGCAATGAGCAACAGAACAAGAGGGAATGGCTGCAAGCTGCAGCAGGGTAGAGTTAGGCTGGACATTAGGAAAAGGTTTTTCACAGAGAGAGTGGTCAGTCAGTGGAATCAGCTGCCCAGGGAGGTGGTGGAGTCACCCTCCCTGACTGTGTTTAAGAGCAGATTAGATGTGGTGTTGAGGGATCTGGTGTAGGGGAGAACTTGTAGAGTAGGGCTGATGGTTGGACTTGATGATCCCAGGGGTCTCTTCCAACCTAAATGATTCTATGATTCTATATTTTTAAAAAATAAATGACCAAGTCTTTAATCATATCAACCAATGCAGACTGGGAGCTATATTTTGCTCTTGCAGCCAGGCAGTAGGACATTGAAGAAAACAGCAGACTCTTGTCATAAATCTTTTTGCAGTTTCCAAATTGTCAGCAGATTCTGATCCTTTTCCCCACACTGACTCATTGATAGTTCCACTAATGAACTCGTTAAAGCTGGCGGAGGTTCCTGTGAAAGGAGACCTTACTCAGCAGGTCAGAACTGTGTGTGTCCATGTTTGTTTTGTAATCGAGACTGTTGAGCCTTTTATGTGCTGTACAAAGTTATGAACTTCACCAATTTGTTGAATCCTTAGTGATGGAAGGAAATTTCTTCCTAAACTCAGTTGTCATCTTTGGTCTTATAACTTAACAACTAACGACAAATTCTTAAAATATAGGGTTTCTGATAGAAATGTGATATGGACGAGCTTTTATGTGGAGTAAAAGTAATATTTTACCCATCTTTGTTTCATATAAAAAGGTTTTTGGGACTGAAGACTTAACAATTTGAAGGCAGACCAGTAAGGGGAGCTCCTTGCAATATTTTAAACTGCTTTTTAAAAAATCAGTGCAGCATAGGCAATAGTGGCTCAGAGACCTTCCGTGCTTTGGAACATTGTCTTTCTGTCTGGATGCGCTTTCAGCTGGAGATGGATGTTCTACTTCAAGAGATCCTTCTAGAAAGATGTTTGCAGTAAGAGATTTAGAAATGTAGTATCTTCAGCTCTGAAATTCCTTAGATCTTTAGTTATCTAATGTTTTTTTTCTATGCTTGGGTGCACAGTCCCCTCACATTAAAAATCTTGTGTCTGAAATGTGGCCTTCCCATCGGATGTTACTGGTAGGTCTGTGTATCTCCACCCCGCTGGCCTACTTCAGGAGTTTTGCTGTATTAAGTTACATCACTTTTAGTGAGCGTAAATCCCAGGAAAACATTGCTGATACAGTCAGAAGTAACTTTTCTGAAGGGTTTTTCTCTTCATTATCTCATTATACAAAATGCCTAAGATTGTAGGGTACCTGTTTTTCAGTGCCTGCGCACCACACTGTATGGAAGACACACACAAGAGCTATTCCATCTTACTGTGTTTCAGTCTGCACTGGGGACTTCTGCATCTCTATTCCTAGGATTTTCCTCATAATACATAGAAGTGAGACATGTAGAAAGCTTTTCCCTGATTAACCCCAAAAGTGAGTACTTTAATTTGTTTACACCTATATAAATGTAGAAATCGGTATGTTCCCTAAACAGAAAAACCACAATGATTACCAGGTAAGTTTTAATAGGGATGAAAAACCCCTACTACCCTGTACATGAGTGGTTGTATTTTTCAGAGAGACAGAAAAAGTAATTTTCTATCCTCTGATTATGCAGCAGTAATAAATAGATTAACTGCAGAATAGAAATGGACTATAAAATTGATGTCTAGTGAACAATTTAAAAAAGTGGAAATTTTAGAGAATTACTGTTAGCTTGTAGCTTTTTGTGTTTGAGCAATTCTAGGTGTTATAACGTCAGCAAGTATAAGGTTCTTGGAAGAGATCTCATTTTCAGATTAGTATTTTTCTTTTACCAAAAGAAAAGCAGACTCACAATACCCATGCAGGAATATGCTCAAACTCACCCCAAGAAAATGTGCTTCAACCCCCTGCATCGCTACAGGCTTGGGGCAGTGTGGCTGGAGCTGCCTGGCAGAAAAGGACCTGGGGGTGCTGGTCGACAGGAGGCTGAACATGAGCCAGCAGTGTGCCCAGGTGGCCAAGAAGGCCAAGGGCATCCTGGCTTGCATAAAAAATAGTGTGACCAGCAGAAGTAGTGAGATGATTGTCCCCCTGTACTCAGCACTGGTGAGGCCACACCTTGAGTATTGTGTCCAGTTCTGGGCACCTCAACACAAGAGAGATATCGAGGTGCTGGAGCGAGTACAGAGGAGGGCAACGAAACTGGTGAGAGGCCTGGAGAATAAAGCTTATGAGGATCGATTGAGGGAGTTGGGGTTGTTTAGTTTGAGGAAAAGGAGGCTGAGGGGAGACAGGACAAGAGGGAATGGCTGCAAGCTGCAGCAGGGTAGGGTTAGGCTGGACATTAGGAAAAAATTTTTCATGGAGAGAGTGGTCAGTCAGTGGAATGGGCTGCCCAGGGAGGTGGTGGAGCCACCCTCCCTGATTGTGTTTAAGAGTAGATTAGATGTGGTGTTGAGGGATCTGGTGTAGGGGAGAACTTGTAGAGTAGGGCTGATGGTTGGACTTGATGATCCCAGGGGTCTCTTCCAACCTAAATGATTCTATGAAAACTCTGACAGATGACTGATTAGCCATAAAACCGGCCCCTCAGGAAAGAAACAGCAAGCAGAATTTCTGGATGACTCTAGGCTGGGGGAGTTGGCTGTCAGAGCTGTATCCTTGCTCACTTTTCTGTTACAGAGAAGATGGGCCCAGTTGTAAATTGTAAATGCGGGATAATGGGTGCATTCGTGGCTGTGAAGAGATCACGTGTAGATAAGAAAGAATTGCATGTTTCTGCATAGCTGATACACTGTCAGCAGTGAGAGGTAAATATACTAAGCAAACCTCTATAATCTGTCAGCATTTTGTGTGTTGTGCTCCTGCTGTTTGGAAGCTACAGGGGTGAGAGGATGAAAGAGAACAAAGGTAGGAAAGAGTGGGAAGAGTTTTTTAGACTTGAAATAAGCATTTTCTGTTAGGTGTAAAATTGAACAAAATCACAAGTAGGTTAAGAACAAAAATGAGAGATTACACTCAATTTCAATTTTATCCAAAAATGTGCTTCCAATTAACTAGAACTTAAATACAGGACCTTCAGTAAACCAATTACCGGAGCCAACACAATGTAAGGACCAGGAGAGTAAATTTTCTTAATGTTATTCCTGTTGTTCTACCTTGCTTCTCTCCTGGATGGACCACTTCTCCATGTGGAATGATAGTGTACTTTTGCTTCCTTCTGCATTCTCCTACACTGGCAACTGGGTGCAAAATCTTTTCTGTGTTTGTGGTATGTGTATCATTAGGAATATAGGTATTCCTGAAGCTAGAGATTCAGCAGCGAGGAGTAACCCTGGAATACTGCCAGCCTTCTGTATCATCAACCAGCTTGAAATTAAGATAGGAAAGAAAAATCCCTCTTCAGCTGTAATATGAAGGACGCTCCCTGCATTTGATTTTGTTTCTGGTCTAAACTGAGACTGTCTTTTAATTTTGGGAAAGCTACAAAGTCAGTATAAAATTTAAGAAGAAAAGAGGCCTGCTTTCTTAAGGAATATTTGAAATGGATATTGCCAAGCACAGCCCCACTGAGGTCACTTTGATAGACTGTGACAACTTTTTGCTGCTGGACAGGCTGCCATTTGGGCAAAGACAGATGCAAACAGCCTTTGAGAGGAGCAGAAGAGTAGGGATGAGGAGTGGGCAATGCTAAGCATCTGAACAAACCCATCAGGAGGACCAGGGAACCTGAAGTCTTGGAACTAGTAAAAGTTTCCCCTTTTGGCTTTGAGTAGCTGTTTTTAAAAAGCTGTTTCTGCCTATTTAGTCTGCTGGTGTGACAGCAGGAGCCAGAAGGAGCTGTAGGGAGTGGGAAGGAGAGATTCTGAGGGTGTATGTGTTTCAGAAGGTGGTTCCTGAATTTGTTTGCTACAAGTATGAAAAACTAGACTAAGCTGGAACTGCCTTTTGATTATGCAGAGGTATTTTAGCTTATTTTTAAAAATGTACTGCAAAACAAAAGGAACTATGAAGGTGCTGGAAAGAACTCTTGTTGTTTGAGCTGCTAACTAAAAGAAGCAACTCATTGTACAGAGGCTTTCTGTGGAAATTTTTCATTATCTTCATACTTGTGTGAAGATCTTAACCAAAACAAGCCATAGAGATGGAGAGAACACTGATATAAATGGCCGAAGTTTAAGACTAGTGGGTGGACATTGACAACACTTCATCCTTTCTCAAGCTTGAGGTTACTCCCTTGTGCTGATATTTTGAGGTTTCTACTAGTCAAGAAGCTTGTCTTTCCCCCTTTGTCCTAGCACCCAGTAATGACCACAGTCATGCACATATATGATGTTTGTGATGATGAGAAATAATGCCATTAACAAAGTATCATGCCCAATTAAAAGGACGATGTACAGATTTAATCTTCTTCTTTTAAAAGTATGAAACTAAATATATCTATATGAGAATAACTTGTGTGTGCACCAGTAAGTACTGAACGCAGTTCCTTCTAAGAATGATCTGTAGTGTGAAATGATTGATCTTCTCTAATGAAGCAGACGTGTAAATATATGTAAATTTTGTACCAAGTGTTGAGAACAGACAAAACACAGTCGTTAGTTCCAATTTCTTGCAGATATTAGTAAGAAAGTCATTAAAAAGTGATAAACATACAAATCAAATATTAGCAAAGCCATTAAGGGTTTGTTCATGCAAATGTGAATTTATTACCAAGTGCAGTGAGTAGTTCTGCCAGCTTACATGACCCGATCATATGTGATACTGAGCACTACATTTAACAGTAGTGCCTTACTGCTAGGGCTGTGAAAGTTAGTTCCCTTTGAGAAGGGAAGATGTTAACAGCAGTGTTTTGGTCAGACTATCTTGCCACTTATAGTTCACCTTTAAAATAACTAGTATAATCTGACATTGCTCTGTGACCTCAAGCAGGTAGCTTTCCTTTGCCTTAGTGTAGATTTTCCCATCCTTAAAATGGGGATAAAAGTACTTGCTTTTCTGTTAGTGCTACTAAGCAGAACTGCAGCCTTGCTTTGTATTCTATCCATACAAAATGGAAGCCTGTCCTGCCCTCTCTTCCTATTAAAATATAACTATTCTCTAGTAAATGTACTTCATACCATAGGAAAATATGCATTCAGTTGCAGGAGATCTTGTTATGGTAGTATGTTAGCTTATGTGCATGCATGTTAAATTGCTGTCAAACAAAGATTCTTAGGTCTTTGTAGCATCACATCCTGGCCTAGTCACAATTTTGAGTGGCAGGTTAGGAAGACTGTGTCTATGTATTTGTATATGTACACATAAACATAACACATACTACCCCCCCACACCTGTGTTTATATATGTGTGTGTGCAAATAAATGCATATGCAGTGTGTATATATATAATCACTGCAGCTATAATGTGCTGACCTTGTGGGAGAAAGATACCCTTCCTTGCCCAACAATACTTCTCACAGTTTAAGGAGGAAAGAGATGCTTTTGCAGTCCTTGCACTGAGTAGCATCACTGTAAGCCTCGAGCAGGGTACTTAAGGGGGAACAAACATAAGAAATTGGAGTGTTAATAAGGATAACCAGACTTTTCACATCTGGATTTGTTTTTTGTCCTAAAACTCAAATTTAAAATGAGTACAGAGGAGGGCAACGAAGCTGGTGAGAGGCCTGGAGAATAAGGCTTATGAGAAGCAATTGAGGGAGTTGGGGTTGTTTAGTTTGAGGAAGAGGAGGCTGAGGGGAGACCTCATCACTCTCTACAACTGCTTGAAAGGGCATTGTAGGGAGGTTGGTGCTGGTCTCTTCTCACGGGCAATGAGCGACAGAACAAGAGGGAATGGCTGCAAGCTGCAGCAGGGTAGGGTTAGGCTGGACATTAGGAAAAAGTTTTTCACAGAAAGAGTGGTCAGTCAGTGGAATGGGCTGCCCAGGGAGGTGGTGGAGTCCCCATCCCTGACTGTGTTTCAGAGTAGGTTGGATGTGGTGTTGAGGGATCTGGTGTAGGGGAGAACTTGTAGAGTAGGGCTGATGGTTGGACTTGATGATCCCAAGGGTCTCTTCCAATCTGAATGATTCTATGATTCTATGATTAGTGAGATCCCTAATCTGGCATTCATAAAAGTAAGGTTTGGATCTTCTTCTCTTTGTACATAGAGCTTTTTATCATTGTATTTTGTTTTACTAAAACCTTAAAAAATGCAAAATACAAATGGTATATTCATTATATTTTTGCAGTGTATTTTCCTACTGTTCAATCTAGACTGAATTGATGTTTTTCAGTAGAATAGCAAGACTTACATACTTATGTTCCTTTATAGGACTATCCACAGCAAATGCAGGGATCATGCTGTAATTATGGTTTGTTGGTTTTTTTGTTGTTTAAGAATTAACACTTTATTTTGCGACACCCTCTGTATTTGTTGCATTTTCTACTATGGATAGTGATAGTGCAGAGGATACTTATTTGGAATTCTGATGATAAACAGTTGTTAGAATTCTGGCTCTTAAAACCTTGACTGTTTTTATGGCCTATCTCTTACTCTTCAATATTTTTCAAGAACTCTCTATTTTTGTATTTGAATGTTGCTTCCACTGAATTTTGCAAAACAGGGATTGCTTAAGCATTGCTGTGCTGTCCTCTTACTTGAACTGCTCATGAATCATGGAATGGTTAGAGTTGGAAGGGACCTTGAAAATCATCAAGTTCCAACCCCCTCCCCTGCCATGGGCAGGGACACCTCCCACTAGAGCAGGTTGCTAAAAGCCCCATGCAGCCTGGCCTTGAAAACGTCAAGGGATGGAATAAGACCATGCTTAGAAATTTATAAGAGGTTTTAAAGAATCTGTATATATACACTACATGGGTCTGTAGATTTCAGCTGAAAAAGATACGAATTTATATCTCGGTGATTAAAGCACTTGCTGCTATTTATCTGAATATTCTAATGTGGGCTTTGCTGAGAAAGTTATATTAATTGCTTTTTTTTTTCTGTAGACGTATTCGAAAGTCTTACTGTGAACTAGGGTTTCATAATGCTAAACTTCTCATGAAATGCATAAAAGGGGGCCAAGCCTCATATAGCAAATGAAATAGGCAAAAATTGTCTGTGTTTATCAGAGTAGCATGCAGATAGAACCATGTCTATCTTCCCTGGCCCTTCTCTCTACCCATTTCAAGTTTAATTTATCATTCTTTGATGAAATTGATTACATCTGTATACAGACTTCTGGGTGAAGTCTCCACAGCAGCAGTGCAAGAGTGTGCATACTCCACATCTCTCTTGAAACAAAACTCATTTGATGCTCCCCTGGAAGTATTAGCCTCCTTCACAATCTCATCAGATTGATGCCTTATGGATAGTCTGCTGACTGGCAGATACAGATTTTTCTCCTCCTCTCCTTTCTGTTGATGTCTTCAGTTTAAAATGAACATGTGTAAGTCCTCCAGTTCATTATTTTGAACTCTGTACTATCATATTTCATCCCATTTTCTTTATTAGTCTGCTTCTGTGGGTCATCCAGTCTTTTCTGAATGACATATATTCAGGTTCTAGTCTGTATTGTTGATCTTCAAGTTTGTGTCATTGGCAAATTTTATTAGCACACTCATGTTTTTGTTCTGAGGTCAACTAATAAAAATATTAAAAAGGTCAGTATCATGACTGATTGTTTGGGGACTCCAGTTATAATCTCTCTTCAGTCTGTTTTCTTTGGAGCACCATCCGCTACCATCCTTATTCTGATCCCTTGCCATCTGTACTAATCCTCATCTCTTCAGTTTCATATCTTGGGTGGCACCATATGAAATACTGCGTCAAGTTAAAAAATACACACATTAATATATTTTCCTTGTTTAATATGTGAGTTATCTGACAAAGGAAAAAAAAAAGGCAAAAGTTGCATTTCTAGTCAACTTACCATATATTCTCCCAGTTTCCCATTTACCAAAGTGGCTTCATTCTTACCTAAAAAGTGTTTTTCAAACCCTTGAGTAACTCCAGAACTGGTTTTTTTTGTTTTCTCTATTCCTACCTTAATTATCTGGATTTACTAGATCTACATCTTTAAATTAAACTGTCTTTGGGGTGAGATTAATTATGAAGAGCTACGTTGCCAAAAGAGACTTAACCCCTCCTCCCCCCCCCCGCTAGAGTTTACCACTACGTATTC
>VZTM01004206.1:4786-17399 GCA_013400555.1 Jacana jacana
TTTTTTTTTTTTCTAAACCAAATTTGTGGCCTAGGGAGGAAACATCATTGCTTTTCAGGAACCATAATAAAACTCATGATCAATTACTATTACATCAAGCCTCTTCAAAAGCAGAATCTTCTGTATAGACAGGGACATCCAAACATACATAAAGACACTACATAAACACATTGTGTAGATGTGAAGGAGAAACTTCCTTTTATTGCCACCCAAATTCTGCTACATCTTTTGCTTAACATTCCCAATGTTGTAACAGTGAAAAAGTTTTTGACGCTATCTTTAACTGCCTTTCTGACTTGATACCTCACTAATGCAGAAATTAACTGCAATTAACAATTTAACTGCAAATTCACTCCAGTAATTGTGACAAACTTATTTGGTTGTTTTTGGTTTGTTTTTTTTTCAAAAATATACAGATATACAGAATACAAAATTGTCTTCAATACCTAAGGAACTTTATTTACTACATAGGAGTTGTGGGGTTAAATTTTCCAGTGCCAGTTTGAAAAACAATAAGCAAAGAGATTCCAGAAATGTCTTAACCAATAAATTTTGTTGCAAAACTAAAATTAATTTTGAGATATGTAGGGATTCTATTAAAGCTGTAACCTGTTCCCAACTTTCATTCATTTCAAATCTACTGATTGGCAAGTCCCTGTATTGAAAATGTTTGGCTTCTGGAGAACAAAATATATGAGAGCCCTGGTATAAATTATTGAGTATGTTTTTAATATATCAGAAATATTTCTTTTGAGCATCTGGAGATGCAGTTTCTCATTCTAGAAATGGATTGTGCATCACCTCCATCAACACAGGACTGAAACAGTGGATTCAAAATTAATTCATTCCCCCTACCTGACAACAGAGATCACTGCCAACACTTCTCATGTTTAATATTATATCAAAAATATTACCAGTACTTTAAAGGGCCACCTTCCCTTATTCAAAGATGCAGCATTAGGGGAAAATTTAATCCTGTTGTAGGCCGGGGAGTTGCACCAACACTGAATTATCTTCAGTATCTAATGGGTATTACACACATTCCAGTCTGCAATCACAAGAATCAGTTAATTGCCTGTCTAGACCCAAATACATAACATAGGTTTGCTAAATATTTTGCCAAGTACCAAAATGAGAACATTTTAGTAAGATACTGTAATGGACAATGCTAAAATGCTATGCAGCATATATTTTATCACTTTAAAGTACTTTGTCAGTATGTGATGAGGTGAATGTAAGTGCCCAAGTTTATATATATATAAACCAAATTCATTTATTTTTTATAAAAAAAGCTTTGCAAATAGAATGAGTTTTGATCTTGTAAAAAACAAAATTTGAAATGTGCTAAACTGAAATGTACAACTTGAATTTTGTCAAAAACAAAACCTCTGTTTGTAGGCAGGAAAGAGTGTGTACCACCAAAACAGCTGATTCTTGTTTTTGCAAAAATAATGATCTTTTATGCTCAGTGCAAAAAAACATGAAAAGTCTTTTTCATTTTTTTTCCTAAGGGGTGAATTTTCCTAAAATTTCACTGTGATATGCCACCAGATATTTATTAACAGAGACACTACAAAATTCACAAATTACAAAAAGAATAGAAACTATGACTCCTAATGGAAAATTGATATAGTAGCTGCCTTGAAAAATAATCAATTAGAATCATAACATGGCAAATTGATTTTTGTCTTAAAGAAAATTAAGACCCTGAGTTTTGTTCAAATTCAACAAGCTTAATTTTCACTCTCCTACCTTGTAACACATCATGATACCTACCATGTAGCATTACCATTCACTGCAACAAAACCACTAAAGTAGGACTGGCACTTGGAGACTAACCTAACTATTCTCAACTAAACATGGCCTCTGCCAGAAATACAACATATTAGCAAAGTGATTAGTAGAAGTTTACATTCTGATTTTCCTGGATAAACAAAATTATTCAATTCCCAGAACTGCAAACATTTAAACGATTCCCCTACTGAAAGTCAATGTTTACACTTCCTAAAATACTAGAGCATATTAGCTTCCTGCATGCAATTTTCTCAAACTGAGATCTAGACAGCATAGAATACACCATCAATTTTTTAATACTGCTTGTAAAAGAAGCGTCTCGTACTGCTAGACAATTTAGCAGGATTACTTTACTTATGTGGTTTTGCTTTCTTTGGCTGGCAGACTCGCATTCATTAGCTGCTTCTTCCTGCTTCGGTATCCCCATTATTCCCATTTAATTGTGAAATACCTCAAAAGACAAGTGCCTTTTAAAGTGACTGAAGTTAGCACTTACCTGCTGGATACCATATGTCCAGCCTTGCCTTATACGATCCCTTGCCCACACATTGTGAGCATTCTCAGCTAGTTTATCCACCATAGCTTCTTGAGAGGGGGTCAGTTTGATAAAACTCAGATCCATGGGAGCAGGCTTATATCCACTCAACAGCTGGTAGCTGTCAAAAAACCCAGAACTTGTGGTTACTTTTCAGTAAGGAAAAACTAATAGAAACACAAAGAAAAGAAGTGACATTTATGCGATATATGTATATAAATAATCTGGCTTGGAACATAAGGATAATTATGCACTGATACCTGATTTTGCTTCAAGCTAATTGCTTCTTGATGGGAAGGAGTAGCCAGTAATGAAGCTACCCAAAATGTTCCGAACTAAAAACATTTTAAAAGTATTTTAGCACTTTCACAGGTTCAAAGTAGTAGATTAAGATGTTGCTTATCTAAATACTTACATGAACACCATTACAGTTACCTCCAAGAAATATATTCTGAAAATACATTCTTCCTATTACATATAGAGATGTGAGAGAGAGAGTTGATCAAATGGCTTACTCAAGATCACATATGAAGTCCGTTTAATAAAAGTTTGTCTTTATAATAGTTCATATCTTAACTATCCTTCAAATTATCAGAGTAAACGTTCAAAATTTAAGCAGGACTTTAGAACACAAAACAGCTTCCTTACTATTTTTAGTGCTCCTAAGAATGAAGTGGTGTTTGCTTTTATGAAGCTGTTCCCATCAAATTAATTATATTCATCTCACACTTACCACCAAACCTTCTTCAATAAAAGATGTAATGCATACGGTGAGGGATGCAGCACATCAGTACTTAGTAAATTTACATCAAAAACTTAGGACACTTTGCGCCACCATCAAAGTGGTGGACGTCACCTCCTTTACTGCAACTGATGAGGGAATGTGCTGGGGAAGGGAAGCAGAAAAGCAAGGGGTCTGCATGGGATATCCGTGCCCAGATGCCATCAGGAAGGACTGCCCCAAGCCAGACACAGTGGGTTCCAGCTGGTTCTGACTGACCCACTGCAGGGCACAGCCCAGCCCCACACTCATGGATGGCAGTGACTCTGGAAAATTATTTTAAAGAGAGGGCAAAACACTGCACAGGAAGAGAAGAGTGAGGAAAAAATGTGAAAATGTGAAAAACAGCCCTGCGGAAACCAAGACTGGGAAAGCTCCAGGTGGCAGAGCTGGGGCTTCCTATGGCCCCAGGAGAGACCAGGCTGGAATTAGGAGATGTGCCCTGAATATCCCAGAGTATTTCCCCTCCAGCACACTGACAAAACAGAGCACTGTTTTGGTCATAACCAAAAGGGTCTGTGAAAAAATAAACACTCTCTCACTGAAATCATATGTGCTGGGGTGTTACAAGAATGGCTAGTTTAAATAACTAATTATTTTCTAAACAACTTTGTCATTTTCTTGTGTTTTCTTTATTTGGACTGACAGAGAGAAATCCAGAAAAAGAAACAGTATTTATCGCCATTCATATTCTAAATTATTAAAATACTTTAGAAATTTTAATTAATTCTCTGTGATAACTATTCTAAAACCCATTTATACAAATCAATGGTTGAAAACAGTAATTGTAAACAAGCAAGTATTTAAGGGGAATTATCATCTATGAACATGAGGCTGGATTGTCCTTCAAAATTATCCCATTAAAAAAGAAAGTTTCAGTCTGAAAACAGCAATTCAGGAACATCAATCCAAAATCAACCTTTCATTCAGTTACCAAATGTCAGATTTCCATGACAGACCAAAGCAAGCAGCTGGCAATCGTGCTGCCATCTCCCACATGCTTGCTAACTGCCCTCATGGCTACCTCAGGTAGCTGTGAAGTCCCTTCAGTGCAATGAGTAAAACCAGCCACTAACGGAAACAGTGAATCATACAGAATTAACACATTTGTCAGGCTAGCAATTACCGTGTTCTTTCCTGTCACACTCCCCTGCACAACTGTTAAACTGTGAATATAAAAGCCAAAATGGCCACAGCTATTTCGATTTAAGAGCAGGGTCAAAGTACCAGGGATCACAAAGGATGCTCATGATTTTGTCACAGAGGATTTGTACACTTTATTTCAGGATACAAATGAATACTCATAAAGGACAAGTATCAATGGATACCAAGGAAAATATTGAAAGCATATTGTGTGTACAAATTCATGTTGGAAAATTGACTTTAGCTGCAGCCAGTGTTATTACTTGAAACAGACAGCTAAAATTCCAGCTCCAGCCCAGTCAATATCTTACTGGTCCTTCTTGCTGCTCAGTATCTCTGCTGGCCTTATATTAACAAATAAACAAGTATGTACAAAAAGATGTACATAAAGTGTTGTGGAATAATTTTCAAGCCGAAAATTTAACTGCTTTTATTATCACTACCATATCGATCTGCCACCGATCTGCCACTGTCTACCAAGTCACAAGGAAGTCCTTCTAGGACTTTCAAATGGGTTGCCTTTAAATGTGTGCAGCACTGCAAAATACTCTGACGTGTTCGCTCTGAAAATTCTTTATCAGGTTTCTGCAGGACACTCCAGATATATAAGAACTACATAACAATGAATGCCAGAGGTTTCAACAAATCACAGCAGAAAACCTAAACTTTGTCTACACACCAGATCATAAACATCTGAAAAAAAAAAAGATGTGGAAGAAGGCATGTGTACATATCAGAGAATTCATACGCATCATGCATACCCAAGTACCAATAAAGCTAACAATATAAACACCAAATTGTTAAAAGTTCACTTAACTCACGCTGCCTAACAAAAAGATGAATTTGAATTTCAACTTACTTCTTTGGAAGTTTCATCTTTTTCACTTTTTCTTCAGCACGTTCATCAGCAATTCCAACATGGCAGCCTAATGCCAGAAGGGTTCTAGGATACAGAAATCAAGAGATAAATTACTGCCAATGTTTCTGTATTCAGAACTGCCGCTGGGTATATAAATGGCACTGTACAGCACCTGAGACCTATGAAATGGCAACGTTATAACAGGAAAAGATGAACACCAGCCTTTCTGTATAAGCTTTCTGATAGTGTTAAGAAATTGCCACATTGTTCATAGAAATTTTACTGAAAGTGAGTGGACCACTTCAAAGTAGAAATATCATACAGTCTTATTAATCTATACGAACCATCAGCTGAAAAATTCCCTGCCCTTGAAATACATATTTTTGCTTTATACACTTACTCATACTGCTTGTATACTCATTCATACTGCTTTGTACCAAAATCTTTTTATGTTATCTTTTCTACTTCAAAGCTGATGAAAGCAAGAAAGGCAGGAAACATCACTTGTTATCCTTAGAATGTATCTTCTTTACAAAGAGATGCTGTTATTCAGAGATTTTAATTGGATCTGGATTTTGTTAAGATTTACTACTGAAGAGAGGACTATCAGCAGAATGCATGATAAGCATTAGGCCAAAACTGCCATCTTAATGCTCAGTATGGATGCTGTGCATTAATTCACTTCAGAGAAAAGGACTCAAGGCAGACACGGTGTGTCATGGACCATAGGGCTTCTACCACAGAGTCACTGACCCAGAGAGCCCATTCTGGCCTGACTCTTCAAGGTGTAGCTCATCTCAGAAAACAAACATGCTCTACATAACCTATGGTATTAATAGGGTTTCTGATTACTTCAGACCTTTTCCTGTCCTTACAGTCACACTATCCAGCAGTATAAATCTCCTTCATCTCCAGGATTTTATCTGCAGTACTTCTATTATTTGTTCCAGCACTGACATTCAACACTGGGTTATCAAGTCTTAGTTTCTTTATCCCAGGCAGTTTTCTAAAATACTGACATGGAAATTAAGACAAATCTCAGACAGAAGTCGGAGACCACATAGGAGTCAGATCAGAATTTTCTGAAAATCTGGTTGTGACAGCCATATCTTTGATTGAAGGTGATTACACAGAAGAAAGTATAAGCATGAACCCTGGACTCCATTCCAAGTTTCCCCAAGCTCAAATAGCAGGGTTTTATTTGTTCTTGTCTCCAGTTAAAGCAATATTTTCTAGTCTTGTTTTACCTATATTTATTGCTCTTGAACTGACTGGAGGGAGGGGGGAGAAGAGCATAAATCTTGGTTCTAGCAGTACTTCGCTTGGCAGATAAATCATGTTTCAAGAAGGTTTTTATAGTGTATTTTTGTGCTAGCTACATGAAGTAAATCCTACTGTTGTGGTCCGTGAACCCGTGATTTAAAATTAGATGGTAAAATGAAATACAAGGAAATCACAAGCATGCTGTGGCTGCATCCTGCAAAACATACTATCCTCTAAGAATACTCCATGCAGCTACATTTCATTTGGCATAAATTGTACTTGATTCCTACACAGCTATCACCAGTGTAAGTAAGAGAACATAGCTAACAGAGGAAATCTGTAGAGAGGAGCTAATCCTTGGTAACCCAAATTTTCTTGTAATGTAAACCAGAATTTTAACCTTATATTATCTCCACTCAAAACATAGAAAATTCAAATCAGAAAGCCACAGCAGGATAAAAAAAGCATACCATACTGGTAGAACCTGAAAGACCCCTAAAGTGCTTCAAAGCTAAACAAGAAAATTAGAAGTGTCTGAATGCAATCCTTGGCATAATATTGATACATGTAGTTATCACAGACAACTGCGTAAATAGGTAGAAACAGGAAAGTCAGTCACAAAATAGTAAATATCAAAAAAAAAAACCCAAACAAGATCCAACTACAAAATATATATACAAATGTGCAGAAACAGTATGAGCAAGCATGCTTTAATCCCATGACATTTTCAGAGGTAACTCATTCCTGAGTTTTGACATTTCATATAGCGTATCGTTTTTATAGTTCATAATGAAGTATTCAGTCATACCAGAAAATATACAGATTCCAATATATTGAAAAGAAATGTTGTGTCAAATAATATGACCCAGAAATACCTTGCTTTCTGCCTCTCTCAGGTAGTAGAGCTGGCAGCAAAGCTGGCAACCAACCAACAAAAAACCCCCCAAAAATAAAAACAACACCACCACCCCACCCCCCCCAAAAAACAAACAAACAAACAAACAAAAAAAAAACAAAAAAAAAAAAACCACTTGCAGTAAGACATTATTCTTGTTGTCTTGCAACTACTTCAGGTTTGCTGTGTGCAAATTATAAAGAATATAGCGTATAGCTGACTAGAAATTTTAAAAGATCTTTTTTCACTCTTCCTCATTGTCGCCCACTGAGGTTGAGTGCCAGTAGACTAGAAACATCTAGTAAAGAAGTAGTCAAAGTAGCTTACGAGTCAAGTCATCCCAGTGTCAATCATCTAGAATAATTAGTGGACTCATTTTTCCACCTTTTCAAGCTTGCAGAGATGAACTGAGACACTCCTATTCCAGCCCCTGAACAATAATGTCGATGTGATAATTACAACATGATGTTGCAAAATTAGAACTGCATACTTCAGAAAACAAGGACTAACACGAGAACGAAATTCTCGTGAATGAACCGAGACCAATCTCAGTAAGTATAAAAATTCGGAAATCCATAGAAACACCAAATGCTTTAGGTTTTGAATACTGTCTGTTTACCAGAAGGCTCTCTAGAGTAAGTAATAAAATTTCTAAAATAAAACTAATCCATTATTTATACGTTTATAAAGCCAAATTATTTTCTGTTTTGTCAGGGTTAAGTTCAGAAGGTCCTGAAGCAGTAATCATGTAACGACTATTAAAATTTGGTTAATATTAACCAAAACATTAGGAGTGTGCATTTGAATCTGAGAGCCTGATTTTTATGATACCTAAGTCATATTATATAGAGCATTCTAGCAAAAGATCCAACAGAAGGAAAATTAATGGCGTCATTAACTCAAAAGCTTGTCTTGAAATCCTAATATCTAGCTGAAGATAAATACAAACTTATTTTCTTGCCTCCAAAGGAGTTCCATTTACCCTCAAATGCTCTATCTCTGAATAGTGCCAAAATTTCCATTCAGAAACTGGGCCATACCTCTGGGTCATAAATTTGTTTTTCATAAAGTAATTTACTTACTGTGGAAATGGTGGGTCAGTAAATGGTGCAGGGAAGCTGACCAGAGAAGGACACTGAGAAATTCTAGCAGGAACATTCTATCTAGCTTTCTACTATGAGGACATAAAGTAATGGTGAGTGCAAACACTATATTGCACTATACAGTTTAGATAGCAAAGTTTTACTAATACAGTCAACCATTTCCAGAAGAGTACTACTACACTCAGATATTCATCCTCTTTAACATTCTGAGCACAAAAAAGCCACATTGTAATAAGAATTTAAAAAAAAAAAAAAAAAGGAATAGAATTCAATGGATTGTAATAGTAGTGACTGGAGAACCACATACACCACGCATTTGCAGCGAAGCAAGAACTACTGCTTGACTGACAAAGCTGAGTTAGATAAATGCATCCTTGTGAGCCACACAAATAGTTTACTAGAACAAACCCATTAATATCCCACTGAAATTTTCTAGCATTCCAACTGGAGAACTTCCATGACGCTCACACTTCTAACTGCTTATCTGCAAAAGGAGGGAATGCCCACTACTGTTTTGTTGTGTACAGCTCTGGAGCACTCAACAAAGACATGGGTCAGTTGGAAGAGGCCCAGCAGAGGGCCACAAAGATGATCAGAGGGATGGAACACCTCTCCTATGAAGACTGGCTGAGGGAGCTGGGGTTGTTGAGCCTGGAGAAAAGAAGGCTCCGGGGAGACCTTAGAGCAGCCTTCCAGTACCTGAAGGGAGCCTACAGGAGAGCTGGAGGCTCTCTGTCAGAAAGTGTAGTGACAGGACAAGGGGTAACAGCTTTAAATTGGAAGAGGGGAGATTTAGATTAGATGCTAGAAAAAAGTTCTTTCCTGTGAGGGTGGGGAGGCACTGGAGCAGGTTGCCCAGAGAAGCTGTGGATGCCCCATACCTGGAAGTGTCCAAAGCCAGGCTGGATGGGGCTTTGAGCAACCTCCTCTAGTGGGAGGTGTCCCTGGCCATGGCAGGGGGGCTAGAACTTGATGATCATTAAGGTCCCTTCCAACTCTAACCATTTTATGATTTGTGGCTACATGCACAGTTGACAGAGAAACAGCAGCAAGAGGTCCTAAAGCAAAGTTATCATTAGTCATGTCCCCAAAATGTCTATTGATTGTTAATATGTGCTTTATCAATAAGGAAAATTAAACTTTAAAAATCAATAAAAAAATTAAAAATTAAACTGAATTCAATGAAATCAAATAAAATTAAGAGGTTTTTTCAAAGCTTGTATCTATTTCTTGCCTCCAAACAAGATGAAAATTGCCTGAGTTGCCATTTCATAATCAGCATTACCACAATAATTCTAAAATTCCATAGATATTAAAAAAGACTATCAAAGCTATTTTCAGTGCCAAACACATCATCCATTAATGTATCTCACTCCCCCATTTTCATTTTATTACTCTCACCTACATGTGAAATTGTAATTCACATGTCAAATTATAATTCTGGAAACTGCAACTCCTTAGAAAACTCTCACTATAATCTTCAAAAATTCTAGCAACTTACTTCAGTGTTTCAAGTGACATTTGCAAGTTATAATTTCTTTCCTGCTCTGGTAATTTTGAGAACTCCACTAAGCATGGGTGTTGTCTTTTGTTGTCATCTCTAACCTGAAAAGACAGCAAAGAAATAAGCTTAACATGTCTTATAAACTAAAAGAAATTCAAAACCAGTCCAAAACACAATCCTGTCAGGATTACTCAAACTGCACAACACTTCAAAACAGAAAGTATTCTGTATTTCTCAGAGCGTGATCATTCCACTCAAGTAAGGCAGAATTTGCATTTGCAAATAAACTTCAGATTTGCATATCTCAAGTGGAATAAAAGCTAATTTGTATGTTTCAATATACAGATGTTCACAACAATTACACAAAGTTCAAGAATAGTGCGATCTATGTTATATTTTGACATGCAACCATAAAATACAACTCATCTTCAGCACCGTGTTTGAAGAGTTATTCAGCCAGTTTTTATGAATACATTGATAGCAATTGTACTTAAGTCCTTACCCTACAAAAGTAATGATTTAAAGGATAAATCTATTCTATCTCTTAATTTAGAAAACATAGGGTTTCTTTAATTATGTCCAACAGTATACAAGCAGAATGCAATTGTTCAGGTGTCACAAATTATTGGAACATTATTTTAGTTTTGCTGTAGTCCTGATCAAAAATATTTTTAACCTGCATTAGTTATATACAGTTTAATACTGGCTGTAACTCAGAAGGGCAACCTGAGAGGCTGGGGTAACTGAACATTCTACTGCTGCCAGGTTTACATCTTTATCATGATAGAACTCAGTCAACAAAATCAACAAAGATTATGACTTGCTAGACAGCTTGATAAAAAAAATAATAGTTTGAAAATATTAGCTAAAAGATCCTAATGAAGTGTTAACATTTGCTCAGCTGAACCTACATCTTGTATATAAAACACTTTTGTGTCCATCTTTCATGGACCACATGCTCACCATTTGTATTAATCTTTAAAGCTGCAAAGTCAAATTTATTGAAAAGCAATACTATTGACAAGCTTTAATCCATCAGGTAACTCTTCTGGAAAATGGAATATTAACAACTGAAGTTAAAAATTCTAATTGTTATACTTTTTCCAAATTGATCTTTACTCATTTGGTGAATACAAGTTGGCTTTTAAATTATTATAGCCAAAAAAGACCAGGGCAGAAATTCTCAGTGAAGTGGTACCATTGAATTGTATATAATTTGTTCTCAACAGCTTGATCTATTGTTCATATAAGGAATCAGATTTGTTGTTTAAAAAGGGCAAGAAAGTCAGAGGCATGCAAACTGGAATGAAATTTCTGATTTTCAGAAATATAAGGTATCACACTTAAAATGATTGCTTGCCCTGCAGATTGCATCAAATAAAAGAGCTTTTCTTCAGCTAAAACATCTTAAAATTAAAAGCTATAGCACCATGGCAATAAATTTATAAGCAGTATCTAATATTATACTTAAATCATAATATTGGGACCTAATCATAGTGTGTTAGTGCTGTATATAGAGTTCTATATATTCAACTTTTTTGTAGGTTGCCTTCCCACACACTTTTTTTTGAGCATTGTACAACTATCTAATGCCTTGCAAATATACATTATATATGTGGCAGAACTCACGAAACCTGTAAGTTCTTAATTTTTGTAGCTAGTGTTAATTGCCCAGCAAAGTTCAATAAAAACAAAGATACACCAATGCATTTTATGATTTCAAGTTGAACACCTAAATACCACTAATATTCAGAC
Organism: Jacana jacana; assembly: GCA_013400555.1. NCBI lineage: Eukaryota > Metazoa > Chordata > Aves > Charadriiformes > Jacanidae > Jacana > Jacana jacana. The sequence continues at coordinate 16,419 of VZTM01004206.1, forward strand.
TTATAATGAAGCCAGTTAACAGTCCTTCATTTTTCTACATGAGCTTCTTTTTTTCCCTTTACGTATAAAATGTAGTAGGTAATACTGCACACAATACAGACAGATCTGATGAAACAGGTACATACATAGGAGAGAATACAAAATACAATCTATAGCAGATTTTTTTAGTAGTCTGGATAGACATGTTGATCTACCAGTTATCTTTCTTTTAGTCTTTAAACTTTTTGATTTGGTGAAAAAACACCCCCTTTTCAGAAAAGCTAGCTACTATATATAATTCCTCTTCCTCTGAATTAGAGACCAAGCCTAAGCAAGCACTTATATGTATACATCTAAACCAGCTAATTTTTGTTTCATGCCTCCCCTCAGTACTCAGTAACCGCAGTAAACTCAAGTAACTACTATTGGCAACAGTGACTTAAACTGATGAAATAACCTGTGAGAAACCAATATGAAAAAGGAGTCAATCTCCAGAATGTGATCAGCATATACTTTGCCACATTCCCAAAGTGAACACATCCAACCATAGAACACTAAAAGTCAGAAAGCTGAACAACTTAAAAGATTTAGCACCTGTTTTCATTTGGAATATAACTATATTTATTGCTGCTTAACTTGATACTTACTACATATTGTTTGAATTAAAATAGTGTTCAACTGTACAATTAGATTCTTGATGGTAAGTAATGGTACACTAAAAGCTCCTGCAGATTGCTTCACAGCTGGCATGATTATGCCACACTTAAAATGTTTTGACACATTAATTTAACTGGTGTTTTGTGTTTGATTTGGTGGGGAAAGCAACAACAGAAAAAAAAATCTACTTATCTTCTCTGTTGATGAAATCTTTTTACGTACCAACATATGCCACAAAAAATATAATACCTATGTGCAGTTACATCAAATCTGTAAGCTGAGCTCCTCAGAAGACAAAAATCTTTTTATTAACAAAAATACAATACATATATTTTTATACGTGCA
>VZTM01004218.1:4699-55644 GCA_013400555.1 Jacana jacana
AGGGGCGCTGGGGCCGGGCAGGGAGCGGGATCCCATCAGAGGGAGTCTGCTCTTCGGAAAGGAGGGAGCTGGTCGCTCTTCCGCTTTTCCGACGCGTTGCGGGACCATTTCTATATGTTTGATCGAGGAATCTAAATAAAACTCGGTTTTCAGGAACAACAACAACAACAACAACCAAACAAAAAAATTAATCCCGAAATTACAACAACGAGAATTCGTTTCCTCCTGGGGCTGGGCAGCCTCTGGCTTACGATTAATGTTTCCCCCGCCGTGTCGACGGGACCACGGCCTCTCCGAGCCGCTCTCCTTCCTCCCCCGCAGCGTCGGGGCCGGCAGAGTGCGGGCAGGACGGCGCCGGGCCCCGTCGAAACCAGTTCATCCGCCGCCCGCGGTTCCGCGCACCTCGCGCTCCCAGATCCGCCTGTGCCCGCAGCCCTTCCGTGCCTTCCGCAGCTGCGCCCGCTCCGCGTCCAGATCTCCGACGGGAACTCGGGGGCAGCGCGGCGGCTTCTCCCCTTCTCGGCTTCCCAGAGCCCCGCGTGGAGCCGGTGCGGGTACGTGGGCTAGACAGGGCCCGCGGACAGCAACCGACCTGCCCCGAGGCCACGCAGACACCGTTCCGCCGGCACACCCCGGTACCCGCGGGCAGGCTTCGGCGGGAAGCCTCCACCACCCCGGGGAGACCGGGCCCCTGACGGGCCCGTCCTCGCAGGAGGCCGGGCCGCAGAGGAGGAGAGCACCCACTTCCGAGGGGCCCGGCAGGCGGGAGGAGGCCTCTCCCCGGACAGGGCTCTCCGCAGCCCCGGGCCCGGCGGGCGGCCGGTATCTGAAATGTCCCTCCTCGACGCGGTGCCGGGATGGACCGATCCCCGCTCCCCCTGGGGCGGCTGCTCTGCCCAGTGCTTCATGAAGGGAGAAATGAAAACCAAAGAGTTTGGAGGGGAAGAGGAGAGGGCTTTGCCGCAAGGCGGTATCGCTTTTTACGTAAAGATATTAATAGTTAGCAGAAAAAGCAGTCGGTAGGTAATTGTGTTGCATGATCTGATTGGGTTTTTCTGCTGTGGCTCTCCTGACCTGCCTTCGTAAATGCACAACGATCGCGTAAAACGGTGAAATATCAGCAGATCACCAGTGCTGGGAACCTCGCCGGGCCGAGCATCCCCTCCGCCAGCGGAGCGGGGGGCTCCTTTCTGCTCTGTATTAGTGATTATTGCACTGTCATTAAGGAATGCAGGGGTGCAAATATTTGCTTCGGGACTCTGAGAACACGCGGTACAAGAAGAGGGAAGCAAAGCGCTGCAGCGTGCGAGCCGCACCGACAGCGGAATATCGCTCCTCGGCCCCTGCCGACATCCAAAAGCGGGAGAGCGGGGCGGGGAGGGCCCGGCGTCCCCGCTCCGCCGAGAGCCCCCGGCCTTGCGGGGCTGCTCCAGATCTATCTCGCCCCCAGGGCTTCTGCCCCAGGTCCCTGACACACGCCGGCGGCTCGTCGTGCAGAGCGGCGGCGGGTGCATCTCCCCAGACGACGTGTCCCCACCTGGTGCCAGCCCCCCCGAGGATGCTCACGGCGCTGCAGGCCCCTCTGGCAGCATTTCCCCGTCCTCGTTCTCTCTCCCCTGCCTGCGGTTCCACCCTGGGCGCCGGGGCTGGCATTAGGGGACCCATCACAGCCTCGAGACGCTCCGCCGGTCCAGCCCTGGAGCTGCGGCCCCGCCGAGCCCCCCTCCTCCCAGCTGCCAGCTCTGCCCGCGGCCCCCGACCGCTCCGGGACACCGGCAAGCACGGCAGAACGCGGCTATTTTTTTTTCTCCCGGTATCAATAAGCACGAAGTTTACTGTTTCTAGTTATCTTGGAACGTACGTTTACACGAACTCAGTTGTGGGATCGGACTGGAGAGCAGTCCCTTCTGAAGGTGTTTTCCTAAAAGAAATCCTCTGATCCCGGGGCTCAAAGGTTATCGCGAACAATAAACACTTTCACCCTCAGCCTCATTTAGACAGTGACAGATGAGCCAGTTTAACACTCCTCCCTGCACTACAGCTCTGCTCCTCTAATTATTTTAGCATTTTTATTTTTGGTCAGAATGAGGGATCTGCACCTTTTTCGCCGGAGCCGCGGTGCCCGGTTTTGTCTCTCTGCTGCGTTCTGTGGCTCTGCCTGAGGAAAACGGGGGAGAGGAGGCAGAGGGCGATGGAGTTCACCCGATTCTAGCCCCAGGCTCGGATTTGTTCTCCCCGTAGGTTCCCTGGGTATTTCTGCAGTTCAATATCTGCACAATACCCGGGGCAAATGTTCTCCCCAAGAACGATCGGGTTATCCGATAATCGGGTACCGAAACAGCCGCATTTGCCGCAGATTTGGAGCACCTTTGCAACCTGGGTGAAAAGGGACTATAAAGCAGATAAATGGAGCAGCGGACGGAGAACTTCAAAGTCTGTTTTTTCAATGGGATCCCTGTAGACGGGAACGCATTCGGTCGCAGTCTCGGTCACCTGAAAGCTTAGGGGACGGCATGCCACCCCCGCACCCCACGCCCCAGGTGAAGACCTTACACTGTTGAAGGAGCGAGTTTCATGCCATAAATTCCCGTTTGATCTTATACATTTGAAGCCGCGAGTTTCGTGGCATAAATTTCGATTTGTCCATTCCTTGGCTGCACAGAGCGCGAGTTAAATCCTCGTTCAACCCGCAGCGTTGTTTGAGCTCGATTTAAAAACAACTCGAACCCCGCACCCAACCCGAGCAGTTCGCCGAATAAACTCATGGACAGAAAGTTGGCGCTTCTGACTTTGGCGGCACCAGCACGGTCCGAGTGCCCGGGTCCTCACGGCGGAGCAGCCGCTCAGCTCCGCAGCCCCGGGCGAGCGCCGCACCGCTAAAGGCCCTGCTCGGAGCCCCCCATTTCTCTTCCCTTCCCCGCACCGCTTCGCGATTCAGCCCGGCTGGGAGCGGCGCCGAGCGCCGGCTCCGGGGAGAGAAATACGAAGGGAAAGGCAGGGGAGAGCGGCTCCCCCTTCCCCTTGCGCCGGCTCCCGACCCCCGGCGGCCCGGGCAGCCCCGCCGGGCTCAGCCCCACACCGGCTGCGGAGCCGGGATCTGCTGGGACAGACACCGAGGCTCAGGATCTTCATTACCAACAGCACACGAGCGCCTGGGTCTTAATTTTTACTAGTGTCAGGGAATAAACCCATTGCTCATAAAATCGGGGGATGACTGAGTATGTTGATGTGTTGTTATACCGTTTTTTTATATGACAGGTTATAAGATTACTCAGGAGGCCAATGCAGCACGTTAAAGGGGCTCCCACGTCCTGTTTTCCTCAGCTGTGAAAGTTGGTGAAGTGATAGGATTAGGGGTCACACACATTTAGGCTCCCTCTATCAGGCGGAGGAGTCTCACAGCAGAGACAAGGGGAGCACGCCGCCCCCGTGGGTTGGTCCCAAGCGATCATCGTGCGCTGGACAACCTGCAGGGCTGTTAAAATTTCGTTTCTGACACCCCTGATGCTAGAGATTCTTTTCCCTGCCCTTGTGTGGGAAGGAGGAGTTGCAATCAAAGGGGCTAAGAAGTGCGCTTAATTAGTAAAGTACGATATTAAAATAAGATATTAATAAACTATATTAACAGAAGTTATTGACAAGATATTAAAATGCTGGTGTTAAAATAGGAAAAGACAGTTGTAAAGCCTGTAAGGCTTTCAATTTTCAAGCTCAATTCACCAAAGAAGATGGAGGAACATTGCACCGTGTTTAATATTTTGTTGTGAAATCCTAAAGCAGCCACTGCTCCCTGAAGCAGCGGCTTCAGCTGTTTGCTTTCAAATACCGCTGGGTCCATCACCCGAGGACGGGGATGGTGACCCTGGGACCACATTGCTCCCGGGAGGGAGGGTGGCAGGGTCGGGCCGGGGACCGGGCTCAGCGCGGAGAGGCAGCGGGGCAGGACAAAGGCGGGCTGAAACTGCCCTGGTGTAAGGGCTGAAAAGGCTGGGAAGAGGAAGATGACAAGAGGGGTGAAGGTCAAAACACGGTGAGCATCAAGAGGAATTTTCAGGGTAACATTTTGTTTCCTTTTGGAGGGTGAAAGACATGCAAAGCAGTTGTTATTGGGGGCTAAACAGAGTTTTCAGTGCTTTGAGATACACAGCTGAAAAAATCCTATGTCCAGCAGCCAGAATGTACGCTCCTAAAATATAACTACCTTGGAAAAAATAGCATTTTAATTTCAATTACAATTGTTCTATGAGAGACAGATGTGAACTGCTAAAATGTTTATAACGTGGCTTAACAGTAAAAAAAACAAATATTAATGAAATGTGCGTCACTGATGGGATTTGATTGGCATGCTGTATTAATTACAGGCCTTTCACCTCTGGAACTGCCGTTCTAATCCTGTCAGTGCCCAGGGAAAACAATTTAAAGCTTGTTTATATATTCTAAAATGATATAGAATCATACGGGCATCTTAAAAAAAAAAAAAGCAAAAAGCTGCAGTTTCGCTATAGTGAAACACTTCAAAAGGGGCATCTGCCGACAACAGATTCTGTTCATCATCCCACAATTGCAATACACCTAGAATATTTACAGACACTGCTACATTTCAATAATATCTGTTGGATCCATGACTTGGAATGAAAATCGAAGCGGTAACCGAATTCCTGCAGCCCGGCACAGCCCAGACCTGCAGGTCTCCAGCAGGTGGAGACAAGAGCACTGGCGTCCTTTATTTAAATAACAATCATCAAGCAATCAACGGCGGTCAGCCCATTTCACCATCACTAACCCGAGGTTTTCGAAATCCATCACTTTGCTTTAAAAATATCATAAGAGCGGTTTAAAAGCATGGGATCTTAGGCCTGCCTTTATTTTTATTCCCAGTGGCAGAGGCAGAGGATACCTTCTGGTCACATTTGTAAAGTTTTCTTTGCAGCCAGAAGAAGAAGGAATTTCCTTAACCTCTGAGGCAAAGCTTGGGATGTGCCCCTGCCCAGGTGTGGTGGCTTCTACTGGGGATGGCATCCTGTGGGACAATGTGACAGGGACCCTCAGAGGTGACACCGAGGGAGCAAACACCCACCAGCTGCCCTGCTGTGAGATCCTGTGTGGGACCTGAAGTGACCAGCATAACCCGTGGGCTGGGTCAGGTAAATGAAGATAATTAGTTTGCAAATAGTAAGGATGTGTTTTTCCCTGCAGTAGAAACACTGCAACTTAGAGCAACCTAGCCCCTGTGTCAAACTGGAAGTGGAGGAAAGAGAAGCGGTAGGACAATGTTTTGAACTGTAAACCCCATTTTAGTCTATTCTACGTGTTCTATGGCAGGGCATTTTATGTGATTTGGATACAGCTCCACTAGCACATTAAAGTTTATTGTCCTTGAAAAAATGGATGCATCACTGATGATAGAAGACTTGGTGTTACACCGTCAATGCATATTTCATTTGATCTCTGTCTTAAATACAACTCAGACCTTTGGACTCCATACAGAGTTGGACTTTAGCCTTTTCCTGCAATTATTTGGTGTCTTGTTAACATTTTATGAGCACGTCTGTTTAAATAAACTTATTTGATGTGCATTTATTTTGGCTGTAGCCTGCTGTATAGGATGGATGTGCTTTTCTCTTTGTCTTTTAAAAGAAATCAAAATAAAGCTGCATGAGGGAACTGCAAGGGGAATAAATTGAAATACAGTGTTTGTTTCATTTAACAACAATACAATACTGCTGAAATCAGATAGGCCTGACAACATTATTTATGAGGACTTAATATTTATATGCTAAGGGTAGAACATTTGGATAATTACAACTGTAAAGCATCAGTTTTCTTGCCAGTTGCATTGACTGACTGACATTTGAGCACTACAGGCATAATTTCTTTGGAGTAACGGGCTGTATAAAAGGTTGGAGTTTCAGAGGGCTTTAAAAACCACCCTTCTACGCTTTCTATTCACCTTCTGGATACCTGCAGAGAAATGGACTATCTTTGGAATTTTTTCCTGTTTTCATGAAAAGATCTGACCTATTAATTCCTGTCTCTGCAACAGTCTCAGGGCGGAGAAGAGGCCCTGAGGCGGGGCCTGCCCTTCTCCATCACCTGCATGGCCTCAGCCCTTCCTGGGATGGTGGAGAGCACATGTGCATCCTCCCACTGCCACACTCCTCCTCCCGGAATGCTGGACCGACAGGCCAACGATTCCACCCAAATGCTGCTTTAATCATTCCCTGTGCTGCAGAGACTGTGCACGCTCTGTACCTCCGTAAAACATCTGATTCATCTCTTTTACATCTGTTGGCACTGTTGGCCGTGCCCTAAAGGTGTAAAGGTGTGGTGTGAGAATTCAGACATTCAACCACTGCCCTGGGGCTCCCAGCCTGAGGAGTGACACTGGTCTTGTCACCCCCAGCACAGCCCCAGGAGGGGAGGAGGACCAGGAACTGCAGGGGGCACTTGGGCTAATGTTAAGCTATTTTGCTTTCTCTGTTCTTTATATGCAAAGTGTTCCTGGTAAGGCTTCAAAGTTCAGATGCTGAAAATAAAGCAGATGCAGGAACAGAAAGAACCAAATTAAACTACATCTGGGCTTTCTCTGTCACCTTTCACCATAGGCATTCAAGAGACCTTGCAAACATGCAGAGATGTGTTTGCTGACCACCAGAATGCAGCAGCTTCCCAAAAGAACAGTATCTGCATAGAACAACGTTCAGCAAGAGCTAAAAATAATTAAAGACATGAAACAAAGACGTATTCTCAGTTTCTTCGAACTGCAGGGAGGGTTCAATACTATCTCCTTTGTCCTTCACTACTTCAGCTCCAGTGACAGCACCCTAAACAAGGTTCTGGGGGTGGGTGGGAGGCTGATGGTGCCCTGCTCTGCCCTTGCTGCATCCACCCCTGTGGTCCCAAGGCTGGCACCAGTCCCTGGCACTGGGCTGTCAAGGTGGTGGGGAAATGCTGCTGTCGGTGTTGCTGAGCTCTCACAGGCATTCCCCGTCCCCAGCCCTGTCCCTGTGCCCAGGCTGGAGGAGCCAGCAGCACAGAGCAATTGGTGCAGGGCAGGGGCTGGGAGCAGCATGGCTGCCGTAGCCGGTGGCACTACCAGTCACCAATCTCCATCTGGTCAAATTGGAGGTCCCCAGAGCAATCCTGTGCAATCCCACTGCAGAGGAGGATTTCACCTTCCATGCACCTCCTGCTATAGCTGCTGAGAAGACGCCTTCCCTAGGGGAGCTCTGTGGCAGTGGGTGATGACACTGATGCTGCGCCTGCTCTTAGTCTGCTTCCCAAGCTTGTCACGTCAAGAGCACTGCCTCGGAGATGCTGGGGGTAATTAACGCCCAGCTGAGTAGCTTTCCAGGGCTCACAGAAGAGCAATGAGCATTTCAGTGCTCAAAACCTTATTGCTACCCCCATGGATCACTCTCATCTCTCGCTTCCCAGAAAAAGAAAACCCTGTATACTTCATCCCTCAGGCTAAACTGCCTCCAAGTCTTTACTTTTCCAAAAGTCACAGTTTTCTACTGGGTATCGTGCTGGCAGAGCTACACATAGCTATTCCCTATATTACTTTGAAAGCACAAGGAACTAGATGAGAGATTTTTTTTCCCAATCAGGTCAAATCAAGAGCTAAACCTGCACCGTGGGAGAAACACTCAAATCTTTCTTTTCTCACTTAGCTCCATCTACTGATGTTACAGCAGATTGCAGAGCTGTGCTCTACACTTACCAGGCATGTTCTGTCTTCCTTCAATAGTAATTTCAAGGTTAATTCTTCAAGAGATTAAAACAAACCCTGCTATCAAGCAAAAGACGAGTGCTTGTGTATGTTTACCCTGCGGGGGTTTTACATCAGAAGTGTGAAGTGAATTACAGAGGACGATAACCCAGAGGAAGGTGAGCTGCTGCTTGGTGAGAAGCAGTTTGGAGGCAGTTCAATAACCCACCGTGAGACCACACATCAGAATTGCACTTATTTAGGGAGCTAATTGAAATGGAGCCTGTAAGGAGGAGCTGACATCAGAGGCAAGATGCAGTTAAGATCTGAGAGAAGGCAGTGTTTGTGGGCAGGAGTAGCACAGGGTGTATCTGAGGCCAGAGCTGGTAGCCCTCACCTGGGGCTGCGTTCCCACTGAAGGGGGGGCTGGACTCGGGAGGTGGTTTGCCAGGGAAAGGCTTGTTCACTCAAGCCTCTGGGTAGCTCCCGGGCTGTGGTGCTGCTGCTCTCACACGCGCTGGCACCCGATCCACCCCTTGGCTCTGCCCAGTCCCGACTCCATTTTCCCAAGAATCCAACCACCGAGCCAAACTGTGCCCCCCTCCCAGCGCGAGCCCCCCGGAGAGGTGACACGTTTGGCCCAGTGCTGTTGCCTGATTCTCCTTACTTTCTTGGTTTGTGCTGCAGGATGTTCTAAGCTTGGTTTTTTACCGAGGGGAAAAAACCTAAGAATTTCAGATTGGAAAAGCCTGGTGTCTTTGAAACATGAACAAGCATTTTGGGGCAGAACACTAATCAGAAAAAAGCTTCAAAATCAGGCTCTTCAAATCCACTCAGGTGGTTTAAAACCATTAAGATCAATAAATAACAACTGGGTTTGTCTCCTGCTCTCGGAGTACCACGAGTCACACTCTCAGCTCTTAGCTCTGAACACAAGGACTAGAAACTCGCATTTTAAAGTAAGCACTAGGGGTCCTGTGTAGTCCGAGGGCTTCTGGAGCTTTAAAGGCAATATCACATCCCAGGATGCCTATGGTACCCCCCAGTATTGTATACAGGGGGTCTTAGTCACTTGTTTAAGAAAAGGCTGAATGTAAGTGTGGTGGATCACAAACAGTTGCATTTTGCCTTTTGTTTTCACTTTGGATCAGCAGTCTGAGGGCCCATATTTTGCAGAGTTTATTCACAAACCCTATAGTCGTCACTGGGGCAAAGAGCTTGAGGGAGACAGACACCCTCAACCCCTTCCCTCCACTGCAGTCCCCTCCTCCTCCAACTGGGCACGTGCTCCAAGGTAAAACTTGTTCTACTTATGTTAAACAGATAGTGTAAGTAGCAAAGTCTTTTCCCTTTTGGTTTAAATGAATCCCTGCCACTTAAGTTCATGTTTATTTTTATAATATGGACTCTCTGTCGTTTATTGCTCCCAAAGGGACTCCAAATACCATGATGGTTATGAGTGAACCTGGGAATATACTTCTGAATTGCTTGTGATTTATCCTGTTTCTGATGCACATAATAACACAGCTCTTCCAAAGCCTGTTCAAGGCTTTTAATTATTAATTTCTGTACTTTGTGTGGCATCATGTGACAGCTATTGCTGCTGTGGGTGGGAATTACTGTGTGTGTGCTTTCTGGTAACAGCGCTGCCATTGGGAATTTCATATTTCAGGCTAACTGCAGAAAGGCTTTGGAACAGCTGGAACCTGTCCCCAGTGCCGCGGCCAGGAGCAGTGAAGCCAGACGCAATCCAGATGATTGGTAGATCAGCTTCAGCTTTATTCAGAAGGCTCCCCAACCAGACAGCAGTACAATCCAGTCAGAAGGCCGAACCACGTTTGAATCAAAGTCACAGGTCCTCATTCGCTAAGCACTACATTTCGGATAGGGAGAGGGATATTGTCCACGAGCTTTTCACGCACTTTCCACTCGCCTAAAGTTTCCCCATCATTGGCTACAACCCTTGTCTCATTTGCTGCTTCCTACACCCAGTTTCACTTTCACTATACTTACTTCCAACTCATTTGCATCTGTGCTCTCCCAGCAACCCCTCTTAAAGGGCCTGCTCTCAACATCCCAGCAAATGTCATTTAAAACAGGACCCTTTGCAGCGGTGGGACGCTGAGGAGCGCAGAGCTCAAGGGGGGAGGTGGGACCGGGAGGAACCGTGACGACAGTCAGTGGGAGCAGATGGGCGACCCGCTCTGCAAACACACAGCACAACCCTCCCCATCGCCCAGGCTTCTCTGTTCCTCAGAGCAAAGATAACACTAGAGTAGAACACTCTACATCCACACACATTTTTATTCCTTGGTCCCAGTTGCCAACAGCTCTGACCCCACCTAACGCTTTGCAAAAGCCAACAGAGCCACACAGGGAACACCCATGGGTTCAGTCTGCCCAGGACAGCCCAGTCCCTGCTGCCGCCCTGGCCACTGGGCAGCACTGGTACCAGCGTCTGCACTGCCCTGTGCAGCACAATGGGGCATGGCTCTGTCCTGCTCCATGCTCTTCTCGCTGCCTCGTGCACCCAGCTTTTCCCAGGGGAGAGGCAGATTTCAGCAGCGTGGGCAGGCACCATGCCCAGTGCGTGTGGGCTGGACCCTCAGAGCGGGTCCCTACAGAGCGAGGACCTTCAGCAGCGACCAGAGGAGAAGCCCTCCCTCCCTCCCTCCCCCCCACTTCCTCCTCTGTTACTAAATCCATTTAAACTAGGGGAGAGGGGTGAGGAAGTGAGACCTTTTGGAGAAGCCACATAGATGTTTGTTTTCCTTTGGGGTTTATATCAACATTGGTCTTGACATTTTGCCTCTTATTATGTGTGGCTCTTTAAAGGGTGAAATAATATTTTCTTTTGCTTGAGAAAAGGACAAAGTTCAGACAAAGCGCTCAACCCAAAATCATTTTCTTCTTTCCCAACAGTTTACACATTGTCTACACTACAGCTCTGTGTAAAGCACCTCTCTGCAAACAAAAGGAGACTGGCAGGGGGACGGGGCTCTCCAGGCCCACCCAGCCCACGTGGACCCAGCGCTGCAGGCAGAGGGCACAGACCCGCTCTGGGACACTTCCTCACCACTGACTTTAATAGGGTTCGTAATTGGCAAAAAGTGCTTTGAAGTTTGAAAACGCAGTTTTTCTCTCTGCCAATCTAATCCCCCTTCATCTGGCAAAAGCCCCTTTCCAGCACAGGCTGTTCAGCGCTGAGGTCCCCTCAAAGCCTTTAGCACCCACCAGGGCAGCAGCTTTTTTGCAGGCTGCCCAGAAAGAGCTTCCTCTGCCTTTTGCAGCCACAGCCCCAAGCTACGCAGGTCTGGAGGGGAATCAGCAGCAGAGACAGGGAAGGGTCAGGCATGAAGTTACTGCCTCTGAGCAGCAGTCAGAGGACCAGGAAGAAGCCTGCCGTAGCCATATCGATGTTTAATTAGGGTCAATCTAACTCATGTGACTCTTCACCTGTAGCTCAAAGGGAGTAAAAGCAAAAGCTTAATTAAAATGCAGGCTTTAAAATTACTTCTATGCTACCCCTCACAAAGAAAAGAGACTCACCTGAGCAGGAAACTCTGGCAGAACAAGTTATTCATTGCAGAAGCTCAGGTATGATTGAGGAACAAATTGGGTAACATGGGAAATATATATATTTATGGCAGAAAAAAGATGTGGGAAAACTGCTGGCTTCAGAAGGCTGCCAGAATTTTCAGATAACTTATCCTGGTGATTTTAAGTGAACAGTTGATAATGCATCCTGTCACAGCTCCACAACCCACCCCGACCCCTGGTCTGGGACACGGGAGCTGCCAGAGCGGGCTGGCAGGTTGGTGCTCCCTCTGCACTGAGCAAGCATGGAGGGAAGGGAATGGAGGATCAAAACTATTTTGGTGGAGGAATTCATAAGATAACGATGCAAAAGGCCTAAGCTAGAGGAAAGTGAGTTTGGGAAGAAGGATGCTGCTGAGCTCAGTGCTGCTGGTTGTGGCAATGTCTTGGTCCATGTCAGGTCCATGTCAGGGCTGGGGGTTGCTGAGCCCATCTCCTCCCTGCTCCACTGACCACACAAAGCGAAGGGCTCCTGACACATCGGGAAGGCGGGTGCTGGTGCTGAGGCCCAGCAGATGCTCCACAGCATGAGGACCATCCTGCTGCCCCTTCAGCTGGAGATCGGGTGGGCAAAGGACCTCGGGTATGGCCATGGGTCAGGGAACGGAGCAGAGCAGGAGGCGCAGGAGGGGTGGGGGGGGACCCTGGGCCAGGGTGAAAGGGGCCATGATTGACGATGCAGATGGGAAATCAAAGACGAAACCCCATCCTTGCCCTAACGCCCTCTGAACAGGGATCACAGCACCTCTATCTGTCGTGTGCTCGCATGCTCGGAGCCCAAGTAACGCCCTTTTGTTATGGACTTTCCTAGGATTTCAGAGCTGTTGCATCTGCTGGCCCTGGGAGTGCTAACGCTCGGGGAAATAAAGTGTTTTCTGGGGTTGTTCCTTATTAGTGTAAACCTGTAGTTCATTTCTGAGTTAGATAAGGTTAGACACTTCTATGGCCCTTTGTAGAGAGATTTGGTTTTGTGAAAGATGCTGAAACTTGAGGTTGATAATTTTCAGTAGAAAGCTAAATATAATACTTAAATTGCAACATACTGGTTGCTATAGATCCAGAGCGTGGTGTTACAGACACAGTACATCACTCATTTGCAGAATTATTTAATTGTAACCTACTAAATCTGCATAGCGTGAAATCAAGTGAAAACAGACCCAAATAACAATCTGCAAACCTCTGGTAGTAAAATGGGATTTTTCTGTAACCCATGCATTTCTATTTCAGACATATTTTTTTTATTCTGTGTTCCCTTTAGGAATGTATTTCACAGACAGACAGTCTTCAAGCAATACAAGCCCATAAAATACGTCTCAGCAGAAAGTTAGCAAGTGTTTCGGAGTCCTGTGACCGGAGCCAAAGGCAGAGGGTACATGGGGCTGGGGGTGCGGGGGGGTGGCTCTGCAGGGTTGCTCACGGTGGTGTAACCTGCCCGGGTGACGCGTTCCCATCCCCGTTACCTCAAACCAGCTGTTCAAATGCTGTAGGACATGCAGCAGACCTCTGACCCGCAGGTGAAGAGGGAATGAATGCAAATCATAATTCCCCAATTATTTGGGGGTGAAATGTGACCCTGGAGTTAGTGCTCTCCAATCAGGTTAACAAGTTAGCTGAAACTTTATCTTTCTGTACTTAAATTACTGGGAAACCATCTCACTGCCCTGATGGAAGAGATACTGACGATCCCTTGTTTTCAGAAGGGCTACAGGGGTCGGATGCTGTTCCTGGCCAGGCGTTTGGTGTCCCTCTCCCTGTGACTCTGCGGGGCACGGCCCCAGAGCCCCATCTCTCCCGTCCCCACTGCCCGGCGCAGCCATCGCTGCCGCAAGGAGCCTCCTTGTGCCACACACGTAGGAGCTGGAGGAGACGCGACAACACATCTCTGCCCTTGAACATTCTCAGGGGTCGTGTTCACTGGGCACTTGGGTACAGGCAACAAGGGTAGCTTCCTGCAAAACGAGGAGCTCAGGAGCAATCCATGTCCCCAACACATCCACGCTGTCCCCAGCCTTGCTCGGGAAGGGGCGGGTGAGACCCGGAGGCTGGAACAGGGACCCTGTCCATCCCGCCAGGCACAGCTCCGGGATGGAGCAGCATGGCACAAACGGGGACACGGGAGCACCCCAGCAGCCACAGAGCAAACCTCTCCCCCTGATAACGGCACGGTAGTTCAGGGGCCCTGTCACAGCCCTAATGCTATTCTGGGTGAAGGCTGATGCTCCTTTGAGTTTAACAGCTCATGGTAAGTATGGTGTACGTTGTCAGGAGAAGATTTATCCTTCCCTTTCATTCTACCAGCTGTCAAATGTGTTTGATTTTTCTCAAGCTTTGAGTGTAGCAGGAATTTAGCCAATAAATACAACTGATGATGATTTTCACTTTGGTTTCAAGCATCTGCCATTCATAACGAAGCCTGATTAAAAATGTAAGAAGATTATTTTTAGTTTTAGAATGTGGCAGAGCCTCGCTGCAAAACATGGTGTGAGGCATGAATAATTAACTTTAAAAAAATCAAGGTATATCAAGCTCCATAAAGGACAGGAGCGGCTCCTCCCTGGAGCGCTGCTTTTGCTGTGCTGTTCCCTGTGTGCAGAGCAGACGTGTCTGGGTACAGCAGCCAACTCTCCAGCTCTCCCTGAAATTTCTGGGCCTCTTTTGTGTCTTACTGGCAGTGAGTTGCAAGTTAGTGACTCCCTGCCCATGAACAACTTCAGTGTGGGTTTAGAGCCTGTGAATCCTTCCGAAGGCGATGGGGGAAATGCCAGAGTGGCTTTCGGGGGGCAGGGAGGAGGTGGGGTGGGCAGGAACAGACTGGACTGTTGAGATTCAGTTTTTCTTCTCTCCGTAGGGCTCGGTGGCTCCATGGGTGGAGAGAAGCTCCTCTCCCTGCTGAGCTGGGCCTGTGGAGATCTAGCCCTTGCACTGCCTACACCCCTACCAGCAGCGGCACACAAACACGTTGCATGTCCCCCCTGTGTAACCTGCCCCCTGAGTGCCCAGCGTCCCCACAGCCGTACTGGGGCTCATGGCTGTGCCTGCTGCTGCTCAACCCGCTGCCAGAGCCTCTACCTTTGCCCATATTCACAGGGTGGACGTTAAAAAGAGCTTTTCCTAGAAACTGTGCAGCAGGGAGGGAGCGGGGGACTTTGCTGCTCCCCATCTGTGCTGGGACCCAGTGGGCGACCCCTGGGGGACACAGGAGGTGCTGGGGGAAGAGAAACGGAGGTGACATGGCTGTGGGCTCCAGTGCTGGCGGTGGTTGCTCTCATGCCTGTCCTGCTGTTAAGTCCCGAGTGTTTAGTACATGAAGATGTAAACAACGAGGATCAGTTGTTGTAGGGATTCACTTACTTTTACTCGTGTTACAAAACCACCTCTGGTCTCTTGGAAGGAACTGACATTGACAGGACTGAATTGCCTGATAATAAATTTATTAAGATGTTAATGATCATCAGCTTCTCTGTGTACTACTTGGCAAAATCACTACAGGTCTTCCTATTAGCTGGAACTGCTACCCATTTAGGGATTGCTTTGAAATTTTATCTTTCCATCTTGTTTTCTGTTTCCTCCTTTTTTTTTTTCTTTTTTTCAGAGACCTCATCTGTTTGCCAGCATTCTCTGATCAACATCTCTCATGTGGTTCCTATTAAGGCTATGATGTGTCTAGCCATTTTACTTCTCCTGCCCTTTTAAGTGGTGTCAGTCTTTTTGCTTTGCTACCAGTCGCCTTTTATCTCTGCAGTCTCCAATTCACAGCGCACATCATTACCTAACTCTTGAACTATCTTTCTCTTACTCACTATGACAAATCTCAGAGGCCTGTGGCAAGCCCCTGCCAGGATGTAGCTAACGACACCTGACTGGCCATCAGGAGGGGTGGCCTTCTGTGAAAAACCAGAAACTCCCCGCTGTTGTGATCTTGGCTGTGGATATGGGCATCTGCCAGGGATCTCTGGGGCTGGACATCGTCTGGGCACAAGATGCTCTGCCAAACTGGAGCAGATTCCTGTTGGGACACAGCACAGAAACCTGCGTTCCTCCTGCTGGCACAAGGTGCTGGCAGACGCTGTGTCCCTCTGCGGGTACCTGATCCTGTCCTTGGGTCCCCAGCATCTGGGGAATTAGCTGGGGAGTCTGAGACCCCCCTGAGGGCTGGTGCTGGAGCCTTCAGAGGTTTGAAGACCTTGCTTAAAAAGGGAAAAACCCATCAAACGTTATCCAGTGTTGATCAGGGTGTTCCTCGTGGCCCCATGAGCTCTCTTTGGGCGTGAGAATTTGTTTCAGGTGTATTTTGGCTAATCTCTGTGCTTTCATGATTATTGCTTTTCTTCCAGGCTTCTCTCTTTCTAGCTGTTTTCCTGCATGGTGCACTGTGTACGGGCACCTTAATGTCTGGCTTATTTATTTGTATTTCACGCTGCATTTAATTCAAAAGTGGATGTCACTAATGATCCACAGACACCACCACAGAGCACCACATAGCATCAGTCTGTAGCTAACTATGGGTAATGTTATCCTACACCATTACTAAGAATACTCTCTAATCTTATAACCAGACCCCAGGCTGCAGGGCTCCCTCATCTCCAGTCACTGGTGATCCTTCCCTCCCAGCTGTCACAGCCCTTCTAGTGGCACCAGGCTCTGCAGCTCTGCCAGGGACCGACCCCGAGCTTGCCGAGGGCTGTTCCAGGGGGAATGGATGCCATTCAGTATCTGCACGGGCAAGATTATTAGAATAGATTACAATTATTATATCAATTAAGGCTGTAAAGTCTTAATCTATACTGGGCTGTTCTACAGAAAAAGTCCTGGATAGCACTCAGAATCAGCCAGAATTCAGCCAAAGCTTTTTTCATTTTTTTCAATTCAAAAAGAAGAAAATCTTCATTAGGGTAATTTCAGCATAAACCCATTATATTCTTCACACTAAATTATGAATTAAAAAGTAATTTTAAATCCAAATGCACACTGCAGAAGGACATGGGAGGACGAGCTGTCAGAGCGCTGTCACCCATGGCCGTGGTGGACACAGCCATCCCCAGCAGCAAGCAGGGAACTGAAGGCCTCGCCAGCATCGCAGGGGCAGCGCTGTGGGGAGCGGGGCCGGAGCCCTCTGCGCCCCCACAGGCAGCACACCAGGATGGGACGGGTCTGTAATGATGTCTCCCCCACAGTCTGCCCTGGTGCTGGCATTCCCAGCTTCCCGAGCCCTCCAGAACCTGCATCCAAAGACACCCGGAGCAGCACCACCACGTGCCGTGGCACCTGGCACCCTTCCCGTGACTCTGCCAAGCTCGTGCCATACAGGTCCACAGATTAGAACCACAGGCACTGAAATAGTAACTGGAGTAAGAGCTCAGAGCTGCTTCTGCTCTAGCTGGAAGAAAATCTATCCAGTACGCCTTGAAAAAACCCAAAGCTCTCTATTTTTGTAAGAACAGGAGTAAGTGAAGCAGAAGGCGGTGGACAGACTCTCCGCAAGGCGCTCTCTTTGGTGGGCAACCGCTCTTGGTTCCGCCATGCACCTGGGCGTGCAAAGCCTCTGGCATTTCTCACAAAATGCCAAGGAAAGGGCTGCACGGTGACACCGACAACGCTGAGAAATCACAAGACAGTCCTCATTTTTCAAGTGCAAAGTGAGTGATAATTGTTTAAGAATTCAGCCCCGTACGCTGAACCAGAAAGGTGTTCCAGCTCGGTTTTCCAGGGGGTATGAAAAGGATTTCCTGCAGTGTGGTTCGTTCTACTCGCTTTTCATAAGCTAGTTTTCAACAACGTCATCCAAAAGCCATTAGTTTCATTGTGTGTATCATGCAGGGTTATTTAGTAGGTCAGACGGAAAATTTAAATGGACAGGTGCTTTAAATTACAAGATGGTGGAGGTGGTTAATAAAAAAAATACTAGAAAACATTGGTAACCTTATTTGGGGCTTGAAGTGGGTTCTGTAACTGATGGGCAAATGGCTTGGAGAAACACCGGGATCTGTCAGAAGTGGTAGGTTCAAAACACGTTCAGGAAATGGAGCTGCTCCCCGGAGATCAGAGCGCAGAGCACGCTTCCCAGACATTATGCACCTTTAAAACTGGTTATTTCCTCTTGGATATTTGCACCACAAGGACAATTAATTACATGATGCAAATGTCCAATGCATGTGACACAGAGAGAAACCTCAAAACACTTGTTTTTCTTGTCAGGACCCGAAAGGTGTGAGAACTGTGATTTGCTGCCTCAGGTACGCTGTGCTGACCTGGGAGAGACCAAAACGGCTCCATGCATCCGTGTCTTGGGCTGCAGAGGGTGAGGAAGGACAAGGGGACCATCCCGAGCTCAAGGACCTTCAGCTGCAAAGTCATAGCCCACCTCCACCCCGCTGGGAGTGCCCAGCCTTGTACCAGGCTGTGTGACAGGTCTCACCACCTAACAAGAATCAAGCCAGGGGCTCCTTGTGGCTGAGCATCTGTGGTGCACGCTGGTCACCAGCATTACCCAGAACCGGGCAAATGACCTCAGCTGCAGCTTAGCAGCTTCCTGCCACCACCACTGCTTCACAGGCTGACACAGCAGAGGGATGTGGCACGTGGAGCATAGGTACAGCACCCTGCCCTGGGGTCCTTCAGCACACGGGGACCACCAGGGTCACAGCTCCACCCGTCAACTCTCAGCCCCTTGCCCAGAGTCAGCCAGAAGTAGGCAAGGGCAGAGCAGGGCCATGACACGGGGACACGGAGGAGGTGGTCACACATGTGCAGCCAGTCCTCCTGCACACGCACAGGGGACTGCAGTCACCCAGAGATCCTACAGCGCAGGAAGCTCAGGAAGAGAGGGACCAGCACAAAGGGGAAAAACACAGGAAGGACTTAACAGGGAGATGAAGACGATTTAATTACTTTATACATTGGAGGCTACTTATTGAGATGTCTACTGAAAGATCAGTGTGTGTAAAGCATTGATGTATCCAGTGTGCTGGAAGGGTGAGTCTGGTTTGTATAAACATTCCCCAACATCAGTCTTATCTGATTCCTTTGGCTCAGAGACCAGGCTGGAAATCTAATGGGAGTCAACTGCTTTCCAAGATGCTTGGTACTTCCTAATTATTCCAGGTTGGACATATGTCAGCAGCTAGAGCAGAGATGCTCTAGTATCTATTAATTCCTGGCCATATTCAGACTGTTCCTCTGCTCCCGAAGCTCAAGGCCCAGGAGGCAGGATGAAGGCAATTAAGTTGTAGGAAAAAGCTACTCATACAGTGGGTAGTGAGAGGGAACAGGCAGATCACTGAGGGCTCAACTGGCAGCTGGGACAACAAAAGCTTTGGGCAGCCCCCCAGATGCCTTGGCATGGCGGGGGGGATCCTGCACAGACCCAGCCTCCTACTGTGCTGTCTGCTGGATGTTCCCAGGCTCCAAATACAGTTCCCTACTGAGGCTTGAAAGAAAATTTGTCTTTATTCCTCTAGAGTTTATCTTGCCAGGCAGCAGAGGTGAGCATCTTTAACCGGTTTGGCTGGCACTGCCCCAGCCTGATTGAAGCGTGCCTTTTCACCACCCCAGACCTCATTAGGGTCTGACCTAGGGGCTGGGGAGAGAGGAATTGCACAGAGTCACGGGAAATAACAGGAAATAAAAGGAGCAAACCCTTCAAGTTTTCCTGCCTCAGATGCCCTGATGATGTCGCCTCAGATGCTGATATGCAGCCAGCATTTGGGCAGGAGGACGAGGTCCCTCTCTGAGCCCCAGAAAGCCAGGCTGCCTGCTCTGTGCTTCATTAGCCCTCATCCTGCGAGATGAGCCCTGGGCAGCATGACTCGCACTCACTGGAAATTCCAGCTCTTTTCCTTTTCCTGTGCATCTTCCCCCCGTGTGCATAGTTTGGATGCCGGGGGATGAGCTCCTCTGCCCACACGCTTCCCTGCTCATTTGGTTTGCCGACATGAAAAGACTGAACAACTTGTGCCAATGCACCATGAAATCTACTAACTGCTGCAGGAACAGGGGATGTTTCGGACTTTGGTCTGGAAAATACACATGTGGATGCTCTGCCACGGCTCAGCATCCCTACTGCCATCTCCTTTCTAGAAGAAACGACGGAAGATCTCCAGGCAGCCTTTGTTTTGTGCCGTTCTGCAGAAAAACACATACTCTAGAAGTGGGTATTTCATGCTGTCAAAATAACACACATTTTGTATCCAAGAAAGAACCATCTCAGACTGTTACAGTGGGTCAAATCCCCCTGCTGCCTGCTCATGGGGGTTCTGATGGCATCAGTGAACCTGTCTGAAATCTGAAGATACACCCTGGTTGTGGGATGCTAAACCCAGACTGTGAGATGCTCTGCAATAAGATAAGAGGGAAGTTACTATGCCATTGAGGATTGTATGGGTTTGTGTAGTAAACATGCTTTAAAAGCCAAACTTTACTTATTTTATCCACACTTGAAATCTATTGAAAGAATAAATGTGATATTCAATAGTTGAGCCCAGCAAAATTTTGGCCTGGTATCTGGATTTCACATCTGAGGTGTTTAAAATCAAGGAACAGATAGAGTAAAATAAAAGCAGTCTTCACAATGAAGGAATAACACAAAAGAATTTCTGTTGGGTTCCTCCTAATGCTGATTTGAGGCCCCACATTTATTGACTCCTTTTCCACCTCAGTTTTACTTAATCACACCAGATACCACTTCTCTGGTCAAGGAGCTGCACTCGTGACAGTGGTAAATGAGGCATCACAAACCTGGCCAATTATCACAGAATTGGCTATGTCATTTGGGCAAACTCCAGCACCTGCAGCTGGGTTGGCCCCTCTGCTCTGCTCTGGGAAGATGTCCACCCCCAGTGCTGCCTCCAACTCTAGGGCCACCAACTGCAGAAGGACATGGAGCTGTTAGAGCAGGGACAGAGGATGCCCTAGAGATGCTGGGAGGGCTGGAGCCCCTCTGCTGGGAGGACAGGCTGAGAGAGTTGGGGGGTTTCAGCCTGGAGAAAAGAAGGCTCCAGGGAGACCTTGGAGCCCCTTCCAGTCCGTAAAGGGATTCCCCCAGGAAAGCTGGGGAGGGACTCTGGATGAGGGAGGGGAGCCATAGGATGAGGGGGAAGGGTTTGACACTGAAAAAGGGGGGATGGAGCTGAGATGTGGGGAAGAACTTTTTTAGTGTGAGGGTGGTGAGAGCCTGGCCCAGGTTGCCCTGAGAAGCTGTGACTGCCCCATCCCTGGAGGGGTTCAAGGCCAGGTTGGATAGGGCTTTGAGGAGGTGTCCCCACCTAAGCCAAGGGGTTGGAACTAGGTGACCTTCCAGACCCTTTCCAACTCTAACTGTCTTATGGTTCTCTGAGGACAGACCTATTGCTGGATTCACAGCCTAGCCTTGCCCATCACCCTGATCATGCCATGGCAGGAGCATCCGAGCCCTTCCTCTTCCTCCAGCTAACGAACCCCAACAGTGACCGAGTGGTGGGCTGGTGAGGGAGTGCGGTGACCGCCCCATGTCCCAGGCTGACACCCACTGTTCCTGACAGCTGCGAGAAGCTGGGGCTGGGAGAGGAGAAACCCATGGGGTGCATGTCCCCGGCCTCGGGGCGCTGGGCATGGGGACCTCAGGAGGTTTTCATTAAACTTAGTGCACAGGAGTAAAACTGGAGAAGATTACACGTAGGCCCAGACTGCCCTGAGCAGCATCCTGACATGTTGCAAACTGAGCCTAAACTAACACGGGCTCATACATGTGTTTTGAATGTTTTTGGCATTTCTTTAGCATGCTTGCAGTGTTTGTACTACTAAACCACAGCTTCCTTCTTTGGGGAAAATAAGAAAGGTCAGAGGAATATCTAATAAACACAAGCAGAAAAAAAGCGAGGCGCATTTCACATCCTGCTGGAATGTGACCGAAATGCTTAAGCTACCGGGAAAGTGCAGTTTGAGGGGCTGCTGCGGCAGTCACACGGTTGCCTTCACAGGAGCCGAACGCCCCCGGCCGCCCCCCCGCAGCCCCAGGTTTGGGGTTTGGTGACACGGACACGCAGCCACAACCCCACCTTCTCCCCATCCCTCCTACCCAGCGTGGGGCCGTGCCGCAGCCCCACGGCACCTTCCAGGAGCAGGGCCGGGAGGCTGGAAACCGCCCCGTCTGCTCAGAAACTATTCTGTTCTCAAACTATTTCAACTTTGTTGCTCCTGCTCAAACAGGAGCAACAAAGCCAGGTCTGTGAAGTTTCATACATTAAAATCAGATACAGGAATTTGTAGTGTGCAGAAGAGAAAAGAAAAAACCCTCAGCCTCTATGTTTTCATATGTCTTATCCTCACAAAAGGCGATTTGGACAATCCAGTTTGAGCTTTTGCTGTGGCCAATTCCTGCACGGGTCTGGGTATGGAATGTTTGCACTGGGCAAACTTGTGCCTCACCCAGACCTAAAACCACCCCAGAAGGCAGCGTTTGCCCTGCCTTTGGTTATCTGTAGAAGAACAAGCTACTCTTATTACTAAAGATGAGTGGTTTATTCCAGATTTGGTTTATGTCGGTGTTTGGTGCATTTGGTCTCCTAGCTCTGCAGGCCAGGTAGAAGTTGCTGAAACTTGGGTTTGTTTGGTTTTTTCCCTCTGTTGTTAAAACATGGTACCATTATATTGTAGTTACTGAAAGAAACATTCGGATTTTAAGCAAACATTACTGTAAGGGTAACAAACAACCAGCATTGCTTAAACGCTGCAGCCGTTCATGTTTTGCATTTTCATGCGTCCAGTCCCACCGTTACAGTTTCCCATTGCTAGTGTAATAGCCTTAAATAGGATCAAATAGATGCAAGAGTTGCTGCTATTTCTCTGATTTTTAAAAGCGAGCAAATAACAGAAAATGTATTCCCCCCTCCCACCCCGGTCTCTCATGGCTGGGCGGTGTGTGCACAGGGTGGGAGCCTCCTGCCCGGGGCAGGGTCCTGCTGCGTGGGGCGCAGGGGAGGTGCCCCCGCAGGATGGGGAGGGCTGGGCCAGCCCAGCCAAGGGGGACAGGGGACAGACACCTACCCTGCTGAGACAGTGCCGGGTGGGCACCTTCACAGCACAAGAAATCACTTTTGTACAAGATACCTTCTCTCTCATTACAGTAGTATTGCAACTGTAAAAATCACACCTATGAAATTTTATATTAGATGGATTAAGAGGAATTCACTTCAGTAAAACTTCGTGAGGGCAAATCTTGCCGGTTTATGGTGTTTAGGTGTGAATTTTCCGTTCTCTCAGTGAC
Source organism: Jacana jacana (assembly GCA_013400555.1). Classification (NCBI taxonomy): domain Eukaryota; kingdom Metazoa; phylum Chordata; class Aves; order Charadriiformes; family Jacanidae; genus Jacana; species Jacana jacana. The sequence goes on from VZTM01004218.1 coordinate 27,247, forward strand.
TTTTTTCTTGTTCACAACCAGAGCTCAAGGTTGCACTGAGCTGGTATGTGACAGTGAGGAAACACATCGCCAGCCTGTTGTGACTTAGGGCAGAAGCCAACCCTGGGGCAGCTTAAGCCAGCAAAGAACATCACAGGTCCTCCAGGGAGGACCACTCCAACCCTCAAATGACTGGTATTCAATCTACCTCCTCCAGAAAGGTCCCCAAACAGGGAAATCCAGAGCCCTCAGGTTTGGTTTTGTGCATCAAGCTAGAAATAACTCCAAAATTGAAAAGAAGGGTCAGGTGAACTCAGTGAATTTTGCCTGGTCTCCATCCAAAACCTCAAAGCCATGCAGGTCATACCAAAACTCACACAGGTTCACCAGGAGCTCACCTGGTTTCCAGTTTCATTGCCAAAGTTCTGCATAGCTTTACAGGAATCCCAATTAAATCCACAGTGAATCCCTTGTGAAGCCCTAGGTATAATACTTCTATATTCTGCCTTTTTTTTTTTACACCTATACCCAAATCACTGCCAAATCGAGGCATCTATAAGTACTGGAAACACTTCAATTTAAGACTACACGCACAGTGAGAGTGAATTAAAATCACTGGCGTGCTTTTTTTTGTGTTGTAAGTGTTTCCATTTGGAAGCAATTCAACTCGAATTCTAGCAAAGCCCTTCAGAGCATATTGAACTGATTTAAGGAGTTTGCATCCAAAAAATTTGAAATTTAAACAATGAAAAAAGAGGTTAAAAGGCGCATTAATGGTTGTTTATAAATCATGCCCTCAAATGTTAAGAAAACACACTGCCTCCCTTGTTGGCAGGAGGGAAGAAGAACACGCAGCAGAGGCGCAGCTGTGGCAGGGGATTAGGTGAGGTTTCCCTGGTGCCAGGGCAGAGGTGCCCGGGCCAAGGGCTGCTGGGGTGGGCAAGGGGCCCTGGGCTCTGGCCACTGCACTGGGGCAGCAGGAACCGTGTGGCCACTCTCCATCAGCAGCACCGGGCCCCACCGTGACCTGTCCCCGTGTCCCTGCTGCAGCCTCGCTGTGCCACCAACCTGCTGGGATCCATCGTCAGGGGACACTTTTTCAAAAAGCCAAACCCTTCTGCTATTCCTTTTTAGTGTCTCATTTTCAGACCCATGGAGAGCAAGCTGCACCAAGACCCAGCCTGAATCCAAGGGCATAACATTAGCACACCTGAACAGTGATTTTCTTTTTTCCTTGCGTGCACTTACAAAAAATGAAAGGGATCTGCTTTCATCTGTCTGAAAACAACAATTTCCTATGAAAGATCTTTAGCCCTGAGGGTGCTGTGGGTGTCTCTGCCCCTCCCCATCAATATTCTTTTGCCTGCACAAATGGAAAAAATTGGGGCAGCCCCTAGGCTATTAATACTTCTCCAAAGGTTCCTCTCAAAATAAAACAAAAAACAAGAGCACAAAACCCCCCCTAGTGACTGCTGCAGATTGTGTATGGAAAATCCAGAGACTTCCCGGAATTGCTCCAAACTCAGGGTGCCCTGGGGAAATGGGCCTTGTTTTATAACTAGCACAGGAGCCCGCAGCTCCAAAGGGGTGGAGGCAAAAAGACACAGGAGGAGACGTGGCGTTGAGGGAATTCATCCTCAAAGCAGGGACACGGGGAACAATCACGGAGCAGCTCTAGAGCACACGGTGAGGGATACCTGCACCTTCGCTCACTCCTCCTCCCCACGCCCTCCAGCTGAGGACCGTCCTGGCAGCCAGAGGGGCTGTGCTGTGGCCTGAGGGGCTGTGCTGGGATGGGGCCAGTGTCTGCTCTGGGAGCTGGAGCCCCACTGCTTTGGGGAGGTGGATGCCAAGTGCTGCTCTTGCTCTTCTGCAACAGCAAACGCCCCCGGCCCAGTAGCTCTCTGGGCACTCTCACCCCAGGGCTGTGGCATCACTGGGAATGAGGGTCCAAGCAGATCTTTTGGACTCCCAAAATGCTATTTGCCAAAATTGCAGGCAGCTTGCAAAACGTGCCTGGGGTTCCATAAGTGACTCCCCTGGCAATGACAGCAAAGCCCCCTCTCCTGCCCGCACCCCTCAGGCACACCCGGCTCGCTCACACACGCCTCTGCAGCTGCGGGGTGTCCTGCTGCCACGCTCCTCTGTGTCCTGCAGAGCTGCATAACTACTGTTCTGACACACAGCACCCATAGAACCTCAAGGCTAACTCATTGCTTGTCCCAGCGCCCTCGAGGTGCCTCTCTCTGCTGCGATGGCTGCGCTCAGCCAAGGGAAAAGCAGATTTCAGCACGGGGGTGGAGGTGGCCAGGGCCACGCTCAGGGGGAAGTGTGTCAAGTGTGTAGAGGTGGGTTCCCTGGTGCAGTTTAACAGCAAAGGGAAAGCACACCAGGAAGAAACAGATGAAGAGCAAAGCAGCGTTAGACACTTAGTGACCCTGAGACACTTCTGAGAGACGGCCTGTATGGTCATCCTGCCAGCAGGAGCGGGTGCGAGTCCAACCTCTCAGCAGCATAAACGTTGCAGAAGAAAAGCGAATCAAACTGGTACAAAACCAGTGAGAGAAGTGTCTGTGCTATATCCACATGGGCCTCCCCTGAGGATACCCTTGAACAGACACACACTGCATCCCGAGCGATTGCAGCGTTCCCTCACTGGTTCTGCGCTCCCGTTTTCTCCCCTCCCTTGCCTTTCCCTCTACTCATCCGCAAAAACAGCAGGGAGAGTCCTCCCCAAAATAGTAAAATGGCAATTGGCAAACAGTGCAATGAGGATGTTCTGGGCTATCAGCACATGTATCCCACCACCAGAGCCTCAGGGCTCCAAAGCTCTCGACAGTGGTAAGTCCTGCCTCGGGATGTCACAAACTGGGCTGAGCAACCTGGGCTGGCACCAGGATTTAACACTCAGAAGAGAGTTCCACACGGCTCCCGCACCTCAGGTGAGTGTTTACTCTTGCAGGCCAGGATGAGGATCCAGGGCCCTGACATTTAGTGAGAGCTCTGCTTACAGCACAGTTGTGTCATGGCCCGGGTCAGTAACCACTGAGAACTCTGCGGGGAGACCACTGTGTGGTGGATTTCCAGGGAAAATCCCCCAGTCCCCAAGCATCAGATGCCAGAACTGATCCCTGAAGCCCTCTCCGATTTGGCCTGAACAAGGATGGCTTCAGAACCCACATCATCCTGCGGTGCCAGGTGATGGTTCTGCGTGTGTGACCCCGTGAGACACCAGGGTCCTGCTGCTGCGGGAGAGCAGCAAGAGCCAGCCAACTGCGGGGCTGCACAGGTCTCGGCTCTTTAATCTGCTCCCCTCCTCCTTGCCGTTATTTATGGCTGTGTAAAGCACCAATTGAGCCCTGTCTGTAAAAGGCCTGGGTGCTTTTTGATCATGCCGTGAGTCTTTTCCTCACAGACTTCTCCTGGCCCTACGCAGTTTTCCCGCCGAGCTGCACACACTTGTGCTCCCCTCAGAGGAGGAGTCCCAGGCGAGGATTACAGAGCTATAAAAGCGGAAGCGGACTGCTTGGCAGAGCATTCCTTGAGATTTGCCAGCCTAAGCACACAGATGTTTCTCAGATGGGCGAATTTGGAAATGAAGATCTACGTGGCATCTGTCAAAGGGCTAGTGTTTCTGATCTGTGACAAACACTGCGCAGGATCCTGTCTGTCCTGCCGGGCTAAGGCTGCACACAGCAGATCTACCCATCACTGGAGCTAATCCCCAGTAATTTATTAATCTTCTTGTGCGCACTCGTTTGTACCTCATAATTCTCTTGTCCATAATGAAAAATTATCCCTTGTTGCAGTTGTCCTTCCTGAGCCAAGCAGAGCTGCAGCAAAGGCACCCAAATGCTTTCAGATGATGGACCACCCCTTGACTACATCTTTGTCACAGTACTCCTCAAATATGACCGAAAACTGCCTTGGGAGGGAGGCGTTTCTGAACTGTAACTGCAATTTCTTGGCAGTTTTCTTCAAGGAGCTGATCAGAGCAGAAGTGAGCCCCTGCCACTGCTGGCACGGGACGGGGTGCTGCGGGTGTGTTGCAGGAGGGGGAGCTGCTTGGTCTCCAAACAGTCCCGAAATTTGCTCTCACACTTGGTGAGAGCAGGACTTTTATCTCTGACAGCTCAAGTGGTGGTGGCACTCGAGGCTCACCTCCACCCCAGCTTGGGGCCCAGCTGGTGATCAGGGTCCAGCACAAGGGCAAAATGGGCACAGCAGCGAACACCCCTGCACTTCCCCAGGTCCCAGAGCTGCCGAGCGGCCCCACACACCCATCCTCCTGCCCGCCAGGGTCTGCATGGAGCTCCCGTCTGCGGCAGAGCCGGCCACGGGGACACCACCTCCTGCTGCAGACAGGCCTGTGGCGTTTCACCAGGCAGGAGCCATGGCCAAGCTGGCTCCGCAGACGGCAGAAGGACCCCGCTCCGAGCAGGGGCGAGCGATAGGTGAGGGCAGAGATGATGAAAAGGATGTACAAACACCAGAACACATTTGCTCATCGGGAATCCCGAATCATAATTCTTCACTTTGGAGTATGCAATAAAAATCCAACTGCAAAGTGCTTACAGTTGTTGTAATATTCTGTAAATCATGAAAGAAAGAGAAAAGAATTAGGCTACAGGTTTCTGAGGAGTTATGAATAATGGATTGTCAGCCTCAGTTCAGACCCACGCTGAAAATCTTTTTAACTAATGCATTAACTCTTTCGCTGCCACTGCAGATGAAAGCGTTAAGGTCACAAGATGTTACAATCCCAACATCCTGCTCCAATTCACCCAGATATATTGTAGATGCCTGTTGGACCCAACTCCCCTTTCCACAGAGTGAGATTTCCCATTCAAAGCTGCCAAGAGTGTTAATTAATCACTTGGGTATCGCAGAAAACAGGGAACTCACGTGCCGACATAAAAGTCTGCCAAAAGTCATCAAAAGAAGAAGCCGTGAAAAAGGGAGAGGGATTTACTGGTAATTCCTCTCATACTGATGCTCATTGCCCACAACATGCAATTCTTGCACAGAGGCTAAGAAAAATATAATCATCTATAATTGTCATTCAATGGTTTTTCCTCAAACGGTGCTGCCACAGGACTCTTGGGGTCCTGCAGTACACTCCAAGTTGTATTTACATTCGCTGCTGAGATGAATGTCCACAGACAGAGGATCCCAGTCCTGGCCATTGCTTCCTGCCCTGTCCCTGTGGGGGTGAGCTCTGGTGCAGCCCCCCACCCCGAAGAGCTGTGCCAGTGTGGGTACGACCCTGCGCTGGCTGGGCTGAAGCCAGAGCAGGTCCCACCCCGAGGGCTCCGTCCTACGCTCCTGGTGCAGAGCACCCTTTATTTAGTGACCTCACACTGTTCCTCTGCCCAGATGCATTTCACAGGCCTTCTGTGACACCTGCACCCCTCAGCGTGCGACACTCCTCGCGGTGGCACACAGAGGGCTGGGGCCGGCTGCCCCGAACGCTGCTGCTTTAGTGACAGCTCACAGGAGCTCAGGGGCTTTGCAGAGGGAGCAAAGTGACACAAAACGCATGAAGCTCATTCTGTCACCTTGCACTTCTCCCTAGGGTTGCTGCTCCCTTGCTGCCACTGACCTCTGTGGTCAGGGCACCCCCAGATCCCCCTTCTCTGTGCCGAAGAGGGAGCGGTACCCGGTGGTACCTAAGCAGGGGCTTGGGAAACAGGGGCTGGGGCCAACAGGCATTTACAGTGGCAGGACAGCAGAAGAGAGCTTCCTAAGGTGACCTTGCCTGGCTCCTCGTTTCTCACTGCTGGAAACCTCATCAGGCTCTTCGCGTCACTGCGTGCTGGTGTCCCACGCTGGAGACCTCGCCTGTTCCCTCCTGGAAGCCAAGCAGCGGCAGAGCAGCCCCGGAGCAGGGGGAGCAGGCGGGTCTGCTGCCAGGCCAGCATACCAGACAGCACGTCTGACCTCGGGAATATTGATTAATAGGAGGACATGACTGTCTGCAGAATGTCTAGTGAAGTGTGGCACTGAATTTCATCCATAAACATCTTAAAAAAAGGCACAAATCCACCCATGAGCCTACTGAGTCTCTCACTGTGCTCACTCCCCTTCTCCAGCAGCGAGCCCTGGCGTGGGCAGACACTGGGCAGCGGAGGTGCCATCTGTGGTCCCCCCCTCCTGCCACTGAGTGCCCCAGCATGGGCTGTGCTCCACAGCGAGCACTCAGCTGCACCAGACAAAATCTTAAAATGGCATAATGGCAACAGTAAATAACAACACCTTGTCCTCATACACTCTTTGGTCTGGGGAAAACAAATGTGTACAAACAGAATCGAGTGAGGAACAGACCCTCCAGCGCCGAGTGCCTCTGCTCTAGACCACGCTGCCTCGCAGCTGAAGAAAGCAAGCAACACTGCCACAGTATTTAGCTTTTATTTCTGCCTCTGACCTGCTAGAGTTCACTTGGCAAGTGTCACAGCCAACTACAGGTCAGCTCTGCCGGCCAGACGTGGCTGGGGAGGAGGGATGCTCACAGCGCTGTGGAAGACAGCTCGGAAGGGCTGTCCCAGCCAGAGGGTGACACAGGACATTCCCTTGTCCTCCCCAGCTGCCGGGTGAAGCAATGACTCAAGCTGAACGTCTGTCCCTACTGCTAATTATAAAAGAGTTTCTGATTTCTGAGTAGCATTTGCTCTGCTGTCATAAAGGCAGCTTTAGAAGCAGCTGCTTGGGCTGTCATTAGGGGCCTGACCGCTGTCCCCCGGGAACTGCCTTCCTCCCGCCCGCCCCCTCCACTGACAGCTCAGCTCCCGGCACAGCTCACAGCGCCCTCGACGGGGAGCACACTTCTACAGTCTCTCTCCCGTGGCGACTCGCAGAGATCGCAGCACAGGGACGAACTCATTAACCGGGCAGGGTGACAAAACGCGACTCGAGCTGCAGTTCCTTTCAGCTGGTTCCCATCGCAGCGGCACCAGCGACGGGTCTCTGCTCCCGGTGCCAGACGGGCTCCGGGGAGCGGTAAAGCCGTTCACACCACGCACGGAGCGGGGAAACACCCTCCAGCAACCCCCGGCAGAAGTCACCCAGATCCCGTTACCAACGAACTCGCGGATGAGAGACCAGGGGACCCGCTCTGCCCGCGGCCGGGGCGCACCGCTATCGGAGGCTGTCGTGACAGGGACAGTCTCCCTGCCCGCTCCCGGCGGGCGAGGCTGGACGCGGGACCTGTCACCTCGGGGCTTGCAGAGCCGGGGCTGCCGATCCCCTCCCGTCGGGGCGGTGGCAGGGGGCGGGGCTTCGTCTCCCTCTGCCGGGTCGGGCCGCGCCGCAGNCCAGCACCCATCCCTCGTAAAAGCGCCGGAGGAAAATGCCTGCCCCCTCCTCCACCAGCTCCTGCCCGAAGGAGAAATGGAGTTGCCGTTTCTTTCCCCAAATTTTTCCCTTCCCACACCTGCCACCCCGAGGGCATCCCCAGCATGAAAAGGGATCGTGAGTGAAGGATGAGCGGCATGAAATGATTCTCCAGAATAAAAAGTAATCACAGACAAAAAACTAAGACCACCCAGAATGCAGATGCATGGAAAAATGTTCAATTCCTGTGTGTTTAAGGCAAAGTTCTCCTCCCGCGCGGGTGCACGGGTTGTGATGCGAGAGCAGCACGGGGGGAGGTTTACGCACGTTCAGCTCTGGCCTCTCTCCTCCCTCTGTGGATTCCGCAGCCCCAGCAGATCACCTCACCTCCGGGCTGCGAGGTGCGTGTTGTCGCAGAGTGCCAGGCTCTCCCACGACCCACCCACAACTGGTAGGGGGCTTTAGGCTCCAGGATAGCCCAGCCGCGGTCCGTGCTGGGTAAGGGGCTGGAGGCAGCAGGTCCAGGGTGCGGGAGCTCGCTCTGCCAGCAGCACAGACAGGCCATAAGCAAGGTCTGTCCTGTCCCACACGGGGTGGGACGTGCCAAAGTGGGCAGTGCCCAGGCTTCTGGGCTACCAAGCCTGCACCCCTGCAGCTTGTTCCGGGAAGCACTAGTGTTATGTTCCTCTCTCCAGGTACAGACCTGTTCCAAGCCACTATTGCCCACAAATACATCTACACCTGAGTGTCTACAAGCAGCCACCTCTGCGGTCACGTGAGGCCAGTGGCACCGTGATCCTCCCCGAGCAGGAGAGGGGCCAGGCCATATCCCACACTGGTCAAGATGGCTCTCACTGTCTGTGCAGGCGGAGGTGGCGTTTCAGGCTGGTAGCCACGGGCTAACATGGAACTCCCAGCAACATCCCACACACAAACCCAAACAGATGAGAAACTCCAAAATAGAGGCTGACAGTGTGGCGTGGAACCCGGCCTGGCAGCTCATTTCCCACTGACCAGCTGGTCATTCTTATTCATTGTGATGTTCATTAGTACCCGGGGAATTCCTCGCTGAGCACACACGGGTTACCTGCACTGGAGCTACTGGAAGAAACAGGCACTTCTGTCCTCAGTTGTATTTTACAACTGCAGCAACATCAGCATTTTTGGATCGGATGTAAAACCAAAAAGTCAAGGCACAGCTTCGATGCCGCAGTTGCGGGGAGCTGCCACAAATACTTTCAGCAGAGCTGGATATTAAAACCCGTGAGCTTGTTTGGTCAGAGTAAAGTAATAAACCACCGTGTTCAATCACATTGGAATGCAGGGGCTGCAGAGTGCGGCGATGCCGCTGCGCTGCCCTGCCCTTTCCAGCAGCCGCTTCACGCAAACTTTTCAGCCAAAAATCTGAAGGAAAAGTCAATTCTGATGTAGAGAACACACAAAACAATATTGCAAAGAGCAGCAATGACCAAAAACTAATCATCATGACACTTCAGCATGTAGGACCAAAGAACAAGAGACCTGTTGCTGAGAGGCAAAGGGCAGCTGGGCTAAATTAGCTGAGCAAGTTTGAGTCTGGATAGTGTCATTAGGAGAAAAGCAGAACTATGCCATAAACTCTAATGAATGCATTAATGGATGGCTTGTGCCTCTCAAAAGGGGAAAAAACGGTTTAAATAAAGTTATTAACACAGCCCACCTGTGTTTGGCTCTTGGACTATGTTGTTTAAATAGCCCATTAACTCTTGGAGTAACTAATCTTGAAAGTGAATATAGCCTTTCTGAAGTAGACATTTAACTGCATTCATATAATTCAATTAGATTGAGCATTCTTAGGCCAAAGCCAGTATTCTGTGCTTTCATCTCTAATAATGGTGCACAGACAAGCTTGGTTAATACGGTGTTAAAAAAAGAATTTGCATTTGTAATGCCAACCAAAAATAAATTGCTGGACTGAACCCTAGAATCTAATGCGTAATTTAAGCGGTATGAGTTAGTGTTATTACAATAATGCAGAATTTAAAGGCTATATTTAATGTTAAAATCAGTATTGCAAGCACGAGCAGAGTTCTATGGCTCTGCCTTCAACTCACCAGGGAAAATTAATGATTTAAAAAAAACAAAACAAAACGCTATTGAGATAGAATTTCTTTTCTGGGTACCAGAGCCCATGTGAGTCAGCAGACAATACCCTGGGCTGCTTCTCCGTGGGGCTGGGGGGGCACAGGGGTGAAGGGGAGTGGGTAAGGAAGAAGAAAAACAAGTCATGGCCTGAACGAGTTCATCCAGTTAATAAATAGTTAAAGCAAATTCATTAGGAAACAGGAATTTTATAGATTTAGTTAAAGGTTTCTTCCTATTTATGTCACTGAGAAATGATAAAATTCCTTTTATCACTCTACAACTTGTTAATGTTTTACCCCAGGACCACTTCATCTGTAATAAACATCTTAACAAAATATGCATCCCTAGGGAGGAACCGTTAATTTCCTTAAGGCCTCACACATGTAATAGGCTTTTATTGCATGCAGGTGCTTTGTGAAATTGCATTGACTTGTAATAAACGTCCAGTAAAGAGCAGGTAGCACCTAGAAGGGGGAAGTGTTTGTGCACCTGTCTGGAGGGAGGCTCCGCGCACCCCAATCCTCCCCGGGCTCCTTCCACCGGTCGGGACGCGGCCCCGCGCCTCGCCGCCCTCCAGGCTCCGCCAGGTAAACGCTTGCCTTTTCACACTCCCCTTCGCCCGGCCTCGGTGGATCTGAGAGATAGTCCAGCATATACTCATTGCTGCTTGGGCTCAAACCGCAGTGCGACAGGCTGAGGGGGAGGGAGAGTAGCGCACGGCAGATTTTCCTCCTCGCTTGTGGGAAGTTATCTGTGTAAGACTTCAGGGAACTAACATATATTTCTTAATCTGCTTAGGGTTAAGTATAAAGAAAGTTCAATGTAGTTCTTACCAGCAATAGCATACCATAGGTATTTCATTATGGATAACTTTGCCTTAAGTGTTTAATTTTGAAAGGTTGTCTTTAAAAAAGCATTTGAACAAAGATGTATCTATCGTTCTCCATGAACGATTACTGAAGAGAGCTATTTTGCTTGTCACAGTAATTAATGGGAATGAAACCCCTGCATTTCAAGAGATTCCCCCGGAGCAGCAGCGTTGCATAGATGTGTCACAGCTCTTTGTTGCTGAAGGAACCCACTCCCTGTGTTCTGTCGGACACTCGTGAGGAAGGGGCTGCTGCTCCCCCCGGGGAGCGATGGGCACGTCTAAAGGACCTGCACAGAAAACCCGGGAGTTAATGCTCTGTGCCACCATTTGAGGCAATACTATAGAGCCTGGAACCGTGAAGAATTTCTAAGTTTAGATACAAAGTCCAGAACTTACAAAAATTCTTCAGTAAAACCTCTGCATATTTCCCTCCTCTCCTCCCACGATTTTTTTGTTCTAAACACCACTTCCCAGTGAAGGGGCATCGCGGCAAAACTGCAGCTGGAAGCCAAAGGAACGGCTCTGGTAGCTCAGGGTGGGCATCTGTGGGACGGGGTGGATCAGATGCCGGGGTGTGAGGCTGCCCGGGAGCAGCTCCGCTCGGGGCAGTCGCCCCCGGGGGAGGCGCAGGGCAAACTCCGGCAAACGCTCCTGTCCGGCTGCAGAATCGGAGTTTGCTTAAAACTGCTCCCCGAGAGCATCGGAGCCCCTTTGGCAGGACTAGCACTAATCCACCCAAGATGCTTTTTCATCCCACATTTGGGCATTTTTGGAAACTGTCACCCTCTGTAAGATAACTGCTTTGACTGCGGAGGGACGCACAGGGGATGGTACATAGCATCACCCGAGATGTTTGTTAAAGACCAGAGCGTTGAGGCTCAACAGCAGTCGGTAAGAATCTGAGAAGGATTTTAGGTGTGTGTTTAATTAAAATGTTATTTACTTTTCACCGGCACCTTCCTGAATTGAGTAGATAATGTGAAAACTCGGCTGTGGCATTACTGAAGTCAAGAATAAAAACAACTGAATGTACTGAAGTGAATCTTGATTTCTGGGGGAGGGAAAATTTAAATTTACTCATTACTGAGTTATAAGAAAACTGTTGTTATCAAAGTGAGAGAAAGAGGCAAATTCAGAGTCCTGTGTGAATAAATATTAAATAGGAGGAAAAAAAAAAGCACTGAATAAAAAAAAAGTTAAAGAGCAAAGACTGAGATGGTGAATTCTGAAGAAAATCTCCCTGAATTCAAAAGGCAGAGGAAAAAACAATAAGTAACCTCACACCTGAGCTAAGATGGCAAAGAAATGAATAGCACCGAAAAAAATCAGGAAAACGTTTCAGGACATAAGTCAGGGGTGCACGGCCCCGTGACGCCCCAGGGGCTGCGTGCAGCCGGGGGGCTCTGCAGGGCCAGCCCCAGCCCTGACCCCCGCGGGACACGCGTCCCCCGGGGCTGATGGATCACACCCGGCAGCTACCAGGGCTCATTAGAGCTGCTGGGGGGGAGGACCTGGGGCACAGAGCGGGTGCCCGGGGCTTTGGGGTCTCCTGCAGCGGGCGATGCTGGGAGGGGGCACAGGCAGGAGCAGGAGGGCTGTTCCCTCCACACCCTGACATGTGGAGGGCACACGCAGACAGGGAGCCCTGTCCCCCTCGGGCAGGAGCCAGAGCAGTGCGGGGAGTGGCAGAGCTCACTCACTGCCCTCCTCTTCCTCGCAGACTCCGGGCAAGCCCTGCTCCCGAGGTCTGGTGTGGCAACCTGAACCGCAAATGGGCCAGTAGGACTCAGTGATAAAAGGAGAAAAGCTTCTACTTGTCAGGAGGCAGCATTTGAGCATTTTTTTCCCCATAACAGCCATGCAAGTGTTTCCTTCAGCTACTGGTGGCATCCTCAGGTGGTGCCGGGCTGGGGGCTGTGCTGGCCACGGGCACAGGGCAAGTGTCCCCATCAGGCACCACACGTGGCACCGGAGCCTATCCTGGAGGGAAGCCCCCTCCTGCACAGAGCCAGGCAAGGAGGGTGGGCAGCCAGCCCCAGGAGCACGCTGTGACAGTGGGGCTGGCGAGGGAGGGGTGTGTCAGTGCCACCAGCCCCTTGAGAAAACCTTGGCCAAGGTGTGAGTTTGTGGGTAGAAACAAGGAGCTGCCCCCACCAGCAGTTTTCCATGATTTCTGGTGAGACAGACCCCGTTCCCGCCGGCTCAAGCCTGCCCCTGCTCCATCTCTCCCTCCCAGATTTGGGACGGAGCCACTGGCAGCAGGAAGGATCAGGGTGGTGGGAGCCCAGCGTGGAGAAGGGCAGGGGGTGGGTGGTGGGTGCCAGATGGGGCGAGAGCAGCCCCTCGCATTTCCTGGAGCTTTTTAAAGGGGTCAAAGAGTTGGAAGGATCCTCTTTGAAGAGGGAGGGTCTCCAGGCACTGCCCGGCCCCAGTGCCCGCCACGGGGACTGCCCTCCGCATCCCACCGGCTGCCCCGAGAGCTGTGGGCTCTGAATCCCGGGTGCTGCCATTTCAGATATTCCCCTGGAAGAGCTTGATGCAGCATCTTAATTTCTCAAATCAAAAACCCACAACCCAACAGACAACAAAAACAAAACAAGAAATCTAGTCAGCCCCTCGGTACCGAGGGAGAAACGGAGACAGGAGTCGGAGAGGCAAATGTAATTAGGAAACATATGAGAAGATTCAAAAAAGTTCAAAAGAATATGAGAAAGGAAATGTATAAAAAGTAAATAAAACACATTGTTTAAAAATGTTTCATATTAGACTTCCCCTATAAACGTTTTACTTTTTATTTTATAGATTTCATGCTATTCTAATCAACTTTATTTTTGTAACTTTGCAACTGAAACTGCAAACCTTACAGCCTGTTTTCACATTTCTGGTGTGTCCTGTCAGTCTTTTATATCTCTCTGGATGGGGGGAAAATAAAGTCAATGAAGTGAGCCAAAAAATTCTAATTTCAAAACTTTTATAGAAATTTCTCCTGAAGAAACTCAGGCACCACATCATGGAAAGATCATAAAGTTTTGGTGAAAACAGTTCCAACTCCCCGACAAATCAAAGACTAAATAGTTTACTATTGCTTATGAAGAGCATGTAAACTTGTAAAGGATATTAATGAAGGTGTAAACTCTTACTGAGGAAAAACACATCTTTGCTGTAGAGGACTGGGGCGTTAAATAAAGCAAACACAACACCTCATCTGCCGTCCCTTAAACCGCGCCAGAACGTCGGAATTAGAGGAGTCAGGTAATCGAAAAAACAATTTAGAGACACGAGGCTTTTGCTGGCCCACAGTCATCTGGATGGAGGTTCCATCCCATCTTTACAATCAAAGAGTTAACTCTGATGTCCCAGCACACAAATAAGTAAATGTGGGATAATTAGGAAACAAATTCTGCAAACATCTTGAAAGGGGCTGGAGACCTTTGATCTTTATAGAAAAGAAAACATTACAATACAGTCTAGCTTTTGGGGTCTGCACACATTTTATACCAAGGCAGAGGATGGTATCTTTCTTAAAAATCAAGTAACACCTAATTCCATCATACCCTAATTATCTTAACTGATTTCATATGTCTAAAGGTATTTCACCAAAAGATTAGAGTAGAAAGAGGGACTGACAAAATAATTAAATATGCAATTTGCCAAGCTTGGGCAATATGGCTTTGAAATCACCTTTTCAGGAAGTTTTACAGCTTGTTCATTGACATATATATTGCAGCCTTCAGATTCTTATTTAAGCTCTTTTGATTACTTTAATGGATTAATACCCGAGTACCATCAGTGTAAAGTCTAATACTCGAGCCTGGTTTTAATTTGCCAGAAGTTGCACAAGTTTCCTTTTGGTGTTATGATAAGAAAAAATAATAATCTGTATCTTGGTACATTTTGTTTATTTATTTTAAATCATAAAATTCCCTCTTCCAAAATAGTTCTTGCCTGCATGTAGTGTCCTCTCTGGTTACATTAAGTGCTTCTGTGCTTACGTGACCCAACCAACACACACACAACCGTCAGCAACACGGGGGTGCCGTGTTTTACCAGAAGAGTGCAGAATTGCCACTTTAATCCTTTCAGATTTAGTTTGGGAAAAAAAAACAACCCAACTTGTAAAGAATTCATGCCTGGAGCCTCATGGCACGCCCAGGTCTGTCCTCCAGTGAGGCTCAGGGAGGACATTTCTGTGCCCACAGCAATAACCACATTCCCAGTTCCCCCTCCTGCTCTGCATCTTTCCTGATTCAGTTTGCAGGAAAACTTCCCACCTCCCGTCTGTGAGCATGGAACCACGGGAGGAACCACCCGAGGACAAAGCAAGTCGTGTCTGACCAAGACTCTGACACTGGCCAAGAGCAAACACCCGAAGCAGAGCCGTGCGTCCTGAGGAGTTTCCCAAGACACGGGGGGTGTCTGTGCCCAGCAGCCCCCCTGCACTTCCCTCCCAGCTCCCATCACAACCCGCAGGAGCACACTTCACCGTACCACGGCACGCTGAGCGAAGAGCCATCTGCCTTAGCTCGCCCTACACAACTCAGCGTGGAAATGGGGAGCGTGCTCTACACAAGCATAGACACACAGCTCCTCTGCCTTCCCCCGATTTAAAGTGCCAGGTATGGCTTTTTCACCCACATGAGATGTGTGAGAAACACTGCTGAAGTTGAAAGACAATTTACAAAATAAAACAGGAAAAAAGTAAGAGTTAAACAACTCGGCCACGGCCACCCAGAAGCATCACGACCCAAAGACGATCAGGTGTGAACCAGGCAAACAACTGTGCACTGGGAAAAGGCTCCAACACACGAAGCAGCAAAGCTCATGTCACCTCACCCAATTCTCCTACCCAGGCTTCTTCCTCTGCCCTCTGTAGAGACAACCAACCATCCAAAATTCCTTGTGAAATGAGCCTTCTCCTTCTAACACCCGTTTGGCCAACCTTCCTGGGCTACTGAGTCACTGCCCGGGCACACAGTGAGCGCTGGCGTGGCCAAAGCCTGTACTACCAGGACTGACCCAGCTTCTGCTCCTGCAGCACCACCTCTACCACCTCTACACTTTTCTTTGAGAAACAAAGAGGAAAGACAAGCTTCAAATATTTAAACAGAAAAAAAAGTTAAGTTTAGAAATGCTCAAGACTGGACACCAGAAAGGGGAGATGTCTTCTGCCGCTCCTCAGGAAGCCAACACACATTCTCTAATGAAAAACAGTTTTTCCTTGAGATTTAACGAAACAATCTAACCCAAACCAGCACAGCCTTTGCCTCTTCCTGAAGAATTCCAGCCTAATTATAAACTTCCTCTGAAAGGTGAAAAAATATAGCTGATACTCACAGTTTGGGAGAAGGTGCAGCCGGCAGCAGCTCCAGTGCAGCCACTCTGCAAATGGCCTTTAATTGGCTCTCACCTGGCAGCGCTGATGAGACGAGACTCCCCAGCTGCTCCCACCACCAGAGCCCCTGGTCCCTCCTTTCAGGGCTTGCACCTGGGGCACTTTCCCTGCCTGTGGTCACACTGGGCTTTGGGGGGCTCCTGGGAGCGGGGTGGCCGGTGCCTTCTGTCCTCCTCCACAAACAGACCCGGCTCTAGATCGTTGGGCTTGGTTTCCTACTGAATTTTTTCAGGTTTATTATATCTCTGCTACACATTCTGATGTGAAGCTATCCAAAATGACCCAGGATGGAGAAAGGGCGCTTGCTGACCACAAACATGTGTGAGATGTTCTGGGTCAGAGGGGCTGGCTGTGGGTTAGGCGAGGGTCTCAGTGCAGGATGGCGAAACGGTGCTGCCTGCGTGACGCCTGGCCATGGCTGCGGCACGGCACGGGCAGCACGGGCTGCCAAGGAAGACCTGGCACCGGGGAAGGGCTGGGAGAGCAGGAAACGGATGATGCTGCTTTGCTGCCGAGACACAGTTCAGGGCCCGTTTGTTTATCAGCACCTTTTGTCCATAAAGTTTTGCCAAGTGACACGTGTTAGGATTAAAAGTGTAGGTAATGTCAGAAATGTGCCCTGGAAGCTCAGCAGATACCTTTACAAACAACTAATTGAACCACAACAGAGACACCAAACCGACCCAATCCTTCCCCTCTTTAAAATCATGTTCGTTCACTATATTTCAGGGGCAATTTATCACAACATGCCCCTTCCTCAGTGGTGCATAGCAAAAGGGAGCGCACGGGCATATTTATAGCAGTCACTGCTTATCAGATGGTATAAATATGTCTGTGCTAAAATAAATCAAGACATGGATGTGAAGCTCAGTGACCCACAGCGACGAGGAAGTGTTGATGAGCACCTGGAGCGGAGCCTCTCCTGCGGCGAGGGCCGGTGGGGACGGCCGAGTGCCCGGTGCTTCGGTGCGGGTTCGCCTCGTCATCTCCTACTTGCAGCAAGGAGCAGACAGGGAGGGTGGAGAGGAGCCTTCCAGTATTCTCCCGTTCTGATCCATCCTCTGCAGCTGCTCACTAATTGCGTTTTGGATACAATGAAGCTCCCCAAGTCAAGGGTTTGTCCCAGCTTTTCCCAGCCTGGGCTTGGAGCTGCCTCCAGGGATGTCAGTGGAAAAGCTCCGTTAGGGCACTTCATGCTCCTCTGCTAAACTACAGGGATAATCATTTTCCTGAACTTTTAGCTGTTACCAATTTGCTCTAATCTCTTGTATAATTCTAGACAACCCTGCAGCTGAAAAATCCCAAAGAAACTTCCAGATTGTATGGGATTACAAAAAAACCCCAAAGCAGATTTCCCATTAGCCACTGGTTTGAGAAGAGTCAGAGTCTCTGGTGCATCCCTTGCCACAGAATCAGGCTCAGGGGGAGTCAGTGCACAGGAGAGGTGCAGGGAGATCTTTGATTCAGGGTCATTTCTTACTCGCTTGTGCATCTTATATCTCCTGCAGCCTTGGGAGACAGCTGAGATTTAAAGTTTGCCAAACTGAGGATACAAACACATGGACAGGAAAATCAGTTTAACTTTCAAACAGCAAAAGGTAATAATTCACAAATCAGCAGAAGTCTTGGGACAGGCTGCTGGCAGCAAATGCACGAAGTATTCACAACAGAATTACAGAACCTGCACAGAAGTGGCGTGTTAAGAAGATTACTTAGCAAGCAAAAATGCCAGCAAACACTCCCAAAATAGAGCTGCAATGTTTCCTTCCAGGGACCACTTAGGATGACGCCCACTCCTGTGCCTGGATGGTTGGGCCTTCTAAGAATAAACTGATTAAAGAACATTTTGCAACCTATAAACCTGGTGCAGTTTAAAAGAAGTCTTTTAACCTTGGAGGTCTTATTTTCCTTAATAAGAAGTTGGGAAAGCCCTTGCTTTCCCCGGTTTGATCAGCTCATTAACGGACTGACAATATCTCAGGAGCTGCTGATACTCAATGCTTTAATAATAACATCTGCTGACTTCCTCAGGGCCCTTTTCAGCAGAAATTAGGTACAGGTTTGCGTGCCAAAGCAAGCAGGGATGTCATGAATCTGCACCCAGCTGGGAAGAGCAGACAGGCTGCAGGGTCGCCGCTGCCGCAGCCCCCAAACCGCGGCCGGGGGAGGCACCCTCCCCTCCTCGGAGCACACCCACCCCCCCAGCGCCCGCTCCGCTCCGCGCCCCCAGCATCTCTCCCTGCGAGGCCGAGGGGGTGCCACCGACGGGGCTGGCAACTGCTGTGGGATTTTTTTAATCTAGTTTCCTATGAAAACAAGGTTCCTGTGATCCCTGTGTGCTTGTCTGTCTGCCTGTCCTGCCCAATAACTTTGAACTCTTTTCTTTACTGATTTAAACCAGATTTCACCGAGAGGTAGAAGTCTCAAGGATAATTAAGTTCCTAAAAGTTTCATATAAGTAGGCATTTGGGTAGAAAAAGGAATTTAGAGTTAGAACAGGCAAAAAGTTTGCATTAAGGCTTTTGAGTCCAACAACTGGCTTCTGCCAACCGCGACAGGTCACTGCCGGGAGCCTGTGGGAAAAGCTGTAGGTGGGAAGAGCAGGAAATCTTCGTGCAATTCAGATAAACCTCGGTCGCAGGAGAGCCCTCCGTTACCTCCCCTGCTCGGGGAACAAACTCACCCTCATGTATCCCTGAAGTTTGTACGTGGTATTTGCCAGCAGCGTGGCCCAGTTGATGGGCACGATGGTTTTGCCCCGCTCAGCGGTGAACTCCTGAGTCACTTTAAAATCTAAAAACGTTGCTGGGCCCATTCACTGCTTCCCTCGTTCATCACAATGTCACAGCTCAGCCTCAGCCCTGCTGAGTTCAGGGTGCTCTCCAGCGGTGTCCCAGCACAAGGGGACACCATTGGGAGGCTGTGACACCCCACCAGCTGCCAGCCCAGGGCTGCCCACGGGTCCCATCCTGCCTCGTGCTGCTGCTGGGGGAGTCAGGGGTTGTGATGCCATGGGCTCTGTTCCGTGGGTTCTGTACCATGTGGCCGGGGGCAACTCAGGCTGTGATCTGGGGGTGGAGGGGAATTATGTCCATGGGGCTTCTTACACAGGTAAGAAGCCATCCACAAGTGAAACGAGTCCAAATCAGCAGCACGTGTCGGGGTGCTGTCGCTGGGCCCTTGTGCAGAACATCTTCCTGTACAGCCAGTGCTCAGAGCATCCCCACGTCCCCCTTTGGGGCTGGGCTGGCAGTGCGGGAGAAGGGCCACCCTGGCCACAGCCATTGTCCCCTCTGCTGCCCCTCACTCACCTGATGCCTTCTCCTTTTTGCCTAATGCATCCCGACCAAGCCCTCGGGTGCTCCTGCAGGACATGCCACAGGGAGCAGCAATAATGGGCTTCTTGCCTAGTTTCTGAGGCCCAACTGTGCTCAGACACTCCTGCTGGGAGCGTTTCCCTGGCAGGGAAATGACCTGAAATGACCTTGCGGCACGTCGGCTTCTCGGGCTCCCTGTTTTCTTGACACTTCAGTGACTTTGTAGGCGCCCTCCTCCTGCTTCCAGCAAACCCAAACAACCCAAATCCCAACCCTTTGCCATGACCGTGGGAACAGCCCACTGGTGTGCTCCCAGAGGAAGAGCAGCGCTGCTCCCCGCCAGCCCCGGAGCCTGGCTCTGCCTCCACCGCTCCCAACCAGCGCTGAGCAAAGACCTAGTGATGGGGACTACACAGCCCTCCTGGACCTGGCCAAACTGGTTTAAATGATAAAACTGTAAACTATAAGCAAACCAGTGGTCAGACTCCCCTGCCCAATATAGGTGTGACACTCTGCTGAGGGGAGCTCAGCCTGCACTGCCAGCTTCTCCCTCTGCCCAGCAAGGGCCTGGGGAGCGGGAGCCCTGTGCCAGGCACCGCTGCCCCTGGCCGGGGGCTCTGCTGCCTCGGGGAGCACCGGGACCCAGGGCCGAGTCCTCCTGTCTCTCCCGTCTCTTCTCCATTTTCCCTCCTCCATTTCCCAAATGGCAGCAGAAACAACCTGCTTGGTAATTTTTTCAGTGAGAACCAACAGTGAACTCCTGCCTGTGATTTAACTCATTTTCTTGAACTGATGCTGCACCTGCCAACACCGATGGCTTCTCCTTCCTGTGGGGCTCACGCTCTGAAGCCTCGCTGGGCTGCTACCGGGGACAAGTGTGTCCCACTGTCACCACCATGGGGAGCATGGGGCAGTGGGAGCTGCAGTGGGGAGTGGTGGGAGTGGTGGTGGTGGTGGCAGCAGTGGTGGCAGCACAAGTGGTGCTGGTGACAGTGGTGGTGGTGGCAGCACTGGCGGTGGCAGTGGTGGCTGCTCAGGACAGCGCAGATGGTAAGTCCCCACTCTGCTCCCAGCATGGGTTCTCCCTCCCTGGGATACCCCCCAGCCCTCTCTGAAGCACCGTGACTTCTGGACTGTGGGCAAGAACGTGCCCCAAGGTTATTTATTTCAGGTTTCTTCACTCCCTCGTGTTCCTTTTGGAGGAAGCCCCGAGGATCTGCTTCGTTCCTGCTGAACGATGGATGCTAAACCGGGGCCTTAAAATCTTATAACTTTCTCTAACCCCTCTGAGATACTCTCCCCTGAGCATGTAGCATTTAAATCCCTGTTCCCATAAAAGCCCCTCCGAGAGGATTACCCAGAGCTGGGTTTGGAGGGTCTCTACCAGCAGCCCGTGTGGGGAGGGGGCTCAGCGCGCTCCCTGCCCTGGGCAGGTACCGGCGGGGAATCCTGGGGCCGGCGCAGGAGTCGGTGGGAAGACTGTAAAACAGAACCTGGCAGAGCAGCTGGAGGAATACTCGCTTTAATTTAAGATCCAACACTCACAAGTCAAACTACAAAGTGGTCCCACTTGGGGTATTCTCGCAGTTTTTGGTTTAATCGAGCAAAATTCTAGAGGTCAAATTTCAGCCTCAGTAGAAGTATGTCATGAGCCTTCCAGCATTCCTGGAGGAAAAACCCCAGCCTAGAACCTGCTTCCTCCGGAGAATTGCCCTACGGTTTGATCGGGCCTTTTCTCCTTGACACGTCGCCCGTTTTATTAACTTCTGCTTTGCTTTAAGAAGAGGTATCTACCGTTTTGCTTCCCTGAAGAAGCTCATAATGTTATAATTCAAGTGTCAGGACAGATTAGGTTAAATGTACTGTGTGATTCCCAAAGGAAAACAAACTTCCAAACATGCTCTATTTGCCTTGTTACATGTCATGGATTGCATTAGAGCTGAACATGTAATTCTGTCGCCTAATGTGTTAAAGTTGGCATGAATTTTATTCTCTGTGCAAGGTGAGAAATTACTTAGCTAACAAAACATTTCGTTTCCCCCTCTTTGCGTTCCTTCTTTATGAGATTCTGAATGTGACATTTTCACAAAAAATCCCTGCACTTATTTGTGAAAAATGTATATTAAAACCAAAACACATCAAATGGAAAGAAATCACAGATGGTTTTATTCACAAGCAGTAGAATTAATGGCCTTCCCTACTCTTTATAAATATTGGAAGCAGATGAGTTCATTACTATTTCACTCTAATAAAGAAAACCTGCTTTATTTTGACAAGACATCTACTTATCTAGTGTTTCTACTGAATAATAAATCTATTTGCATTGGAAAATAAAAGAAAGATTATCGATAAACAAAAAACTTGCCCGGAAAATTTGTCAATCAACCCCCTCCCCCCAAGATCTTTGTTTGTGATAGTGCAGAAATGGAATCCACGGGATTTGGAAAATGTCACTAATTTCCAGAATAGAAAGTTTTGAAATGTTTACTTTGTGGTTGTCTTAAATTTTTACATCTTTCAACAAAGCAAGCAGAAAAGTGAAAACATCTGAAAAGGCTTTTGAAAAGAAAAGAGTCAGCACAAGCTGGGTAAGGCTGTGGGCTCCTTCATCTCAGGGAGATCCGCACACATGGAGCGGAGCTCGGGACGGCTCTTTTAACCACGCACTCAAACACTTCCCAGTTCCCAATCCCGGCCACGCCGCGTCCGCCAGACCTTCAAAGTGCTGTTGGCAGCTTTTCCTGCGCTGGGATAAAACATCTTACCCTGGGGAGGCAAAAGCTGAGTCATTTTTAACCCCAAACAACATTCACTGATGTGGTCATCTTGTTAGTCATGGAAATCCTGTGTTATTTCTATTTACGCTTCTTTCACCACTTATTAACCAAGAAGTGCAGAGGTTTTATTTTCAGCTGCAGAAGATGTTTATCCTCTCCGGGGCCATGACAATCAGTTACATGGCTTATCCATCACTTCAGGGAAAGGAAAGGGGTTTGGGAAACTCCCTGGGCAAGTTAATTTTTAAAGCTGTAGGAGGGAGAGGAGAAAAGAAAACAAACACCTCCAAAGCCAGAGCTTCACAAAGCCCCGCGCCACCGTCCCGCTCCACAGGGACCATGGCCGGCTCCTTCCAGCCCTCACCCCTGCTGCTCCCCCGCCAGGGAGGAAGGGTTTCTGTGGAGCAGGAATGGCCAGGAGATGCCTCGTGGAGACAAATGGCCGCTCCTGGTGCTGGGAGCACGGAGCAGAGCAGAAGAAATTAGAAATTTTCCTTAGAAAACAAACCCTGTGGATGACGGATGATGTAAACCAGCTCCAGCCTCACCTGCACCCCCGGCAGGGTCGGTCCCCGCAGCCCCGCGGGAACCCGTGACGGAGGTGCCACACGGAGGGAACGCCAGGTCGATGCTGTCAACAGCCCAGACCCTGTGCTGGGGCACGAGCACCGGCTGGGACCCTGCACAGGGCGACGGTGGCAGCCCCCTCAGAGCCAACTGAGCTCTCGCTTGGCATCAAAAACCCCTTGGGGCAAAGTTAAATTTAGTTTGTCCAACCAGGGACAAACGCAGGAGAAGAAACTGAAATATCAGAGACTATTGTTCTAGCTGTGGGGGGAAAGTTGCCTCAATGGATGGAGATGTACGTTTTCACAACAAATGCTGTTCAGGCACAGGCTTGGCCTCTGACGGCACCGAGGGACGTGGCAGGTGAGGCTCCGGGTTTGCCTCTTGCCTGGTTTTATCATCTCCACCAGTTTGTGCTTCTGAAGCCCGTGTCCACGTTCCAGCCTTGGCCTGTGAGCAAACACCTCCAGCCAACAGACACTGGGTCTAGAGGGGCAGAAAGGGAAGGGGAGGAGGAAGCCATCGCTTCCCCAGGCTCAGAGCATCGCTGCGGCTCCCAACAGGGATCCCCTCCCAGCACATCCCTGCCAGGAGCAGCAGCTCCTTGGGTGTCAGCTCTTTCAGAACGCTGCAGGAACATCAGAGAGATTTGGTGAATCATAGAATCATTTAGGTTGGAAGAGACCTTTGGGATCATTGAATTGAATGAAGAATTGATAATTTTTTAGAACATTCAATAATTACTCCAAATTTCTGAGCAGCTGAATTAGGAAATGCAAGGGTCAGAGGCTGGGCAGAAATTCTGGGATTTTGGTCAAGTCTGGAGTATTTCATCAGCAGAGCGACCCCAGAGGCCTGGCCAGGGAGGAGAGACGCTACAGCCGCAGGAAGAAGGGCAGCTCCTGGGTCCAGTCACAGACAAGCCCAGGGCAGGGGGTGAGGGTCCTGCTTGGAAGCTTGGCCCCATTTCCAAGGAGGGGATTCCTGTGCCACGGACCAGAGCCCACATCAGTGGCAGCAGCGAGAGGTGGCTTTAGTGGTGGCAGGCACCACCCGCCAGTGATGCCTCCGAGGTGGCTCTGTGCCTGCCCATTGCCCGCCGGCACGGGGAGAGGCCAGTGGGTACGGGACAGGCCCGCTCTGGTTTATGTCCCCCCCGCGCCGCCTCCTCCCAGCCAGGACATTCAATCAGGTGCTGGTGACGGCTCCCACAGCAGCTCCAAGATGCAGTTTCTTAGGTTTTGGTGGAACAAGTGGTACTTGCTTTCAGAAGGAGGTTATAAAAACAAGTGCCTGAAGAGAATGTCGGGAACCGGGGTATTAATCTCCCTTAATTCAAAGACCACTCAAAATAGGCGAGACAGAAATACTGGCTGGGGTGAGAGAAGATGCCGGAGGTTGTACTGCACACCCCCAGCCCGGGTCAAGTTCAGGAGAACAATTTACCACATAAAAATAACCATTTTCCGTGTCAGGGTTAGCCTCTCCCCAGCTGAGAGGGTCCCCTCTGAGGACACTGCTGGGACCGCCACCGGAGGGTGACAGGCCCACCCCGACCGCTCGCCTTCCTCCACCAGCCTCTGCCGCGGCCCACGCCCGGTGCCCCGGCTCAGGAGCGTCCCCGACACAGGCACGGCCACGCCGCTGCGGGGCGGCTCCCTCCACAACAGGCCCTGGCTCAGGTCTCGCCCCCCCAAAGCAGCTGGGTCGGGGGTGTGAGGGTGCCGGCAGGGAGGGCGCAGAGGGAGAGCGGCTGGTCCCACGGGCCCCCTTCCGCTCCCGCGACTCAGAGCTGCAGCGCTTTCAGCCTCTCAGACTGCACTTTCAAAACACAAAGCTCACAGAATAAACTGATTAAAACGAGTTTTATTTAACAAATTATATTAAGAATACAGACTAAGTTATCACACAATGAAACTTCCCTTTGTAAAATACAGGAGGGTCATCTAAAATAAATATAAAATGTAGTAACATTCATAAGATTAATGCACAGTAAATTCACTTTCAATAACCCAACAAAATGCATAGCATCTTAGAAAAACATCTTGCAACTGCATAAAAGGTTTGTTTCTCACTTCCATTTGCATGATGACATTTAATCCCATTGCTGTCAGGGAACTCTTTGACAACAGACTGGAATACCCCAGCGGTTTGGTTCCCGGCACCGAGTGAGTCGAGCAGCACCTCAGCGAGCCTTTGGGGGAGCAGGGGAGCCCGTCCCCGCTGCCGGGCTGTTGGGTGGCTCGGGGTGACCCTGCTGCCGGGAGAGGCTCCGTCTGTTCGCCAAGGCTCCGAGGCTGAGGTAATTATCTGGGCGCAGCGGGAGGTGCGTGCCCCTCAGGAATGGCTCTTGGTGAGCTGCCCGCGGGACGTCCCCACTGCCACCCAGACAGTGGGCAGGTCTGGGGACAGACCCCGTGCCACACCAGGGCAATGGGGGGGTGAAGGCCAAGGGACCACCCCGAGGGCACTGTACTTGGTTTTCCCTCCCCAAGGAGGCTGTTAGGGCCCCGCACCATGCCCGGGCCGGGTCTCTCCCCGGCCCCACGGGTTCAGGCTGGGGAGCTCGGGAAACCTGGGGGGACAGGGGCGGGTGTGAAACAAAACAAGTCCAAAGCTACAGACTATCAACAACCTCTACTACATGGGGGGCTCCAGGGATCCTCCCCTACAACACCGTGGGCAAATGCAGGGACAGTCAGACAGTCAGAAGAGAGGAGTTTGACAAAGGCTATTCCTACATAACTACAGCTACGAGATGCTCCCACGGGGAAGACACCTGCTACGTCTGTCCACACTTGAATTTTATCACAAAGTTCATACTCTACATAACTTTCTGGACTAATCTCTTGCCTTTCCACCCTTAACACCTCAGACAGCACACGGGTCAGCTCAGAAGCTACCTGCTCGTGCTGTGAGAAATCCAGGAGGCAACGTGTCGCTACCACTTCACATCAGAAGGTGTATTTTACAGCAGGCAACCCCCTTGCTGCTGTTTTTCTGTCTCCATTGCAGACACATAAGTTGGCAAACTACTTTCTCCATCAGCCACAAGACTGAGCTACCTATTGACTAGTTTTGTCCTAGAAATAGAGACAAAGCAGCCAAGCACATCTGGCAAAGCTCTGCAAATCCGCTTCTGTTGCTTTCCACTGACTCATCCCCTCCCCTCCGGCTCCAGAAGGCTCCTCCGCAGCCAGACACCAACATCAGGCTCCTGGAGTATTTGCTGTCTGGGCCAACGCTGCCACAGTGGCCTTTTGGACAGGGAGGGAGAGAGGAAGGGAGGGAGGGAGGGAGATGCAGAGATGCTGGTACCGACTGCGGCACACACCGGCAGGGAGGACCTGCTGCGCCGACGCAAGGAGCCAGCCTTGCAACGAGCTGCCAAGAGCACAGAAGTTATGGAAGAGCGGATAAAACCTGCCTGTGGAAATGCTGCCCTGATGTCCAAGATCCTGGGAATTCACAGGTGCAATAAAGAAGCTTCCAGTAGTCGGTGGACTGAGAAGAGGACACCCCCAGCTGGCCCCCCTGTACAGGGTCACGCTGTGCTTCCAAGCACCGGCTCTGAGCCCTCTCCCCTGTGGGAACGCCCAGTTCTCCAGCCTTTGGCCAGCGGGTCTGAGCTCCGCTGGCTCCCAGCACCTGCAGCTCCAGCTCACAACACCCCGATCTTGTCTGCACCATGAGAACTGTGCCTGTGCTGTTCAGTACAGGGGACTCCCGCCACGCAGAGACACGCTGTGAGCATCCACCTCATCTCCAGTTTCTCTGGGGATGCAGCCCTGCAGCAGCCTGGCTAGGCTGGCCTCAGAGGGGGAGGAACAAGAACCAACTATACAAATATATCCCAAAGATGCCTTAGATGCTGTCCCAGCTGCAGTGTTTTGAGCTGTCCAGTGTTTCTTGTAGGTCACTGAAGAGAAAGCTGAGCTCACTCTCTCCAAGAAGGCTGAGCAAACACGACTGTTTGCTATAAATATTAAAGCACCAACTTTATCTACTGATGCCCTCTAAGCTAAACCTCGCAGAAAGGGACTCAAAGCTACACATGCCCATTTTTCCAAGACATACCCAGGGCTGCCCCACTGGACAAGGGTCAGGTCTCTGCAGCCCCTTCGTCCCCGAGCGATGAGGAGGCACCGCTGCAGAGGGCCGTGTCCTCCCTGCGGTGCCCACTGAGCCGCAGGAGAAGGATGCCACGGGAGAAGGATGCCACAGGAAACCACACAACAAATGACAAGCAGAAAACCAGAAAGACAAGAGATGGATGAGATGGGCACAGAACTGCAGCGTGGAGTGGATTTGAACTTCAAGTGAACCTGAGCCGAATGACCAGGCTGCCACGGAGTGTTCATTTGTCGATGTCGGCATCATCAATCTCGCCTTTGTGAGCCCTGGCAGCGAGGTCTGGCTTTGCTTTCCTGCAGGATAAATAACAACTACAAATGGTGCTGCAACCTCCAAGTAAACGAGCACTTCCAGGGGGTCACCCGAACCTCCGGAGCTAGTGCAAACAGCACAGCTTTAATTCTTTTGCCCAAATATGACACACCTGCAACCAAATCAGCTTCCGCTTCCCAATCGCAACAGCCCTGCTTTCCAGAGGCAGCTTTAGCAAAGGATCTGCCCGACTGGGAGAACCTGAAGCAAAGACTTGGAATCAGTCCGTCCCGAATGTTCCGGTGTTTTGTGCTCATTTTCCCAGGAAGATGGTATGGTGCCTTAAGACCAGAAATGAATCTTTGGACAAGAAATATTTTACATATGTACAAATAAAAAACACAAGCTGACAGTACAAAACCTACTGTTAGTCACCGTTCTGTCCAACTAGAAAACGCAAGATCAATCAAAAGCAGTGCAAAGCAGGTCAGGGCACACGTACACCCAGACTGAGAGCAACAACACTGGTATTTGTTACTATGGCAATTGCATTTCAATAGGGTTAGGTAATCAGTATTTTACAATATAAAAAGTTTTAACACTTACTTAAAAACTGCCATTTTGCTGCCATGATGTAGCTTTGTTCTACAGCAGAGATTGAAAGAGCAGCACGGAGTCAGGTGGGCACTTCTAAATAACTTATTACAGCAACAGACTTCTCCAAGACATGCACTGGCTCGGGGGCAAGCGAAGGTCAGTGATCACAGGGAGGCAGAGGTCAGGGTTTAACGCGTCCTGCTCTCCTGGGCCACGGCAGAGTCCAGCGCTTCCCCTGCGGCGCACGAGGGAACGGGCACATCCCCTGTCTTAGCAGCCAGCGGGGCAAATATGGGGACACTGCCCACAAGGAGGGCAGGGGAGAGCACCCCCCTTGTCATCAGGGCCCCGGCTCCACCCTGGGTGCTGATGGGCACGGGGACGCTCCATGCAGGAACTCAGCGCAGCCGATGCCCTCTGTGCCCTCGCCCTGCCAGCGCCCGGGGACAGGAAGGCTCTGGCAGGTCTGAGCAAGTGGCCTGGCCCTGACAGAGAAGCAAGGGACGGCAGCCAGGGGTGAGCTCGGCTGTGGCGGAGCTGCTGTGTGCCCGGGCCTCGGCGGAGGCAGATGGGGCGTCCGCCGTGGCTCGAGAAGAAGCCACCACACCATGAGGCACAGAGACCCCATCGGCAGCTCCACACCAGCTCGGGCAGGATGCACGGGAGCTGGTGGATTCACTGGCTGTATCTTCTGCTCTTCCTTACTTGTAGGGCTTGTGGCCGGGCATTTCTTGATGGTCCATGAGCTCACGGCTTGCTGCTGGCAGCAGTGTGTAACAGCTCTGGTTTTTGTGACCGTCCAGCAGGGGTTATCGAGTGGGGACACCGAGGGGCTGCTGTCAGGGTCTCGGTCATGTACTCACAGGGAGAGGCGGCCGCAGCAGCGAGGGGGCCGGGGGCAGCTGCCAAAGGGTACGCAGTCCCGAGGTGTGGAGCAGGGTGTGCAGGAGGAGGCGGTGCAGCGCAGGGTGGGTGGCATGGCCAGCGCAGCGCAGGTCTGCAGGGAGGGCCCCGGCGCCGCGTCCCGCTCAGTAGTATCAGGCACACGCCTGCTCCGGC
>VZTM01004230.1:0-21699 GCA_013400555.1 Jacana jacana
AGCAGATTTAATAATCTCTACTGTAAGACATTGAAATTTGGTGCTATTATTTTTAACTTCACGGTATCTACTACATATACATTTCCCATCAGCACCTGCCTCAATGGATTAGCGCAAGTTACTGTGCCAATTACTACTGCTTTCCCCAACCAGCAGGTTGTTGGCCAGTCCAAAGGCAATAAAGACCTCAAAGGTCACACTTTCCCAAGGACAGCCTCCTGCTAATTCCCGTAGCCTTTTTGATAAACTTATCTCACTAATGCTAACAAATAATTTGAAGCTTGCTCACTGTGCTACACTGAAATCCTTCTAGAATGTGATTTGCTTGGCTTCTTTATACATTAACAGCACAATCTTGTTTTCTGATGAATCGCAAGAAACCAGGATTTATCGGAATGATTTTGCTATTTGCTTCCACTGGAGAGGCTATCAAATAGTTTGCAGAACTTCATTTTTTAACTTGTTACAGAAAGTAAGAAGGCATATTAGGAAAAAATTCTTCACACAAAAAGGGTTGTCAAGCATTGGAACAGGCTGCCCAGGGAAGTGGTTAAATCACCATCCCTGGAGGTATTTAAGATGGGTAGACATGGTGCTGAGGGACACAGTTTAGTGATGGTTTTGGCAGTGTTAGGCTGACGGATGGACTCAAAGGTCCCTTCCAACCTAGATAATTCTATGACATAATGGCCAACGGTAAGTCAGTCAAAAGAAACCTGTCCACTTCCTCAGACTTTTCAGGAAGGGTTCATTCAGCTCCTACTCCTGAAAGAATTTAATGGTAAGTATCAGAATATATCCGGGAGAACAGAATAAATGAGTAGTTTTTCCTCATGCTAGAAGTTACAACATTTGTAGCCTGAAGTAGCATGTGGTTTCTTCTTCACTGCACAGAAGTCTGTGAAATCTCAAAGACTGGAGGAAAGGCCAAGTGAAAACTCTGCCTGAATAAATAAAACAAAAAATTCTTTGTGCTTTGTAAGTGACAGACTAACTCCTTCAAAAGTTGTCCAGGAAAACCCCAAACGGTGCCAGGCTGTTGTGAGACCAATCCTGGTGAAGAACTTCCTACTGAAACCTCCTATGAACTGAAAGTTACTCCTTGAGTAGCGCTGGATGATTCTGCAGACACCGAAATATTTATTAGGCCTGTGGTGCTACTGCCTGACCTACCCTCTCTTCTGCTGTTTTCCAGGGTAAAAAGAAGACCTGCAGGGAATTCCCCTGAACACCACCATGCACTTGATGCAGCTGTGCTATGAATTCTTTTGCAAGCTACTGCTGTAATTACGAATCCGCTGGGTTATTCCATGCTCTTTGAGACTATCATTGAAGCATTCTGGTGAGATTGGAGATTGTTGTTTCCAAGAATGATTTTTATGGTATTTGCTTAATCTCTTGAATAGTATGCACTGGGCATTGTTCCTGAGAAATTATTTTCAATGCTTAAGAGCAGATGGTGTTTAACTGCTTATGTGGCAGTAAAAAAAAGTCCAAAGATAGTGGAAGAAGGAAGACTTCACAATATGTACTGAATAGTTTGCAGATTTATCTCTGTCAGTCCAAATGGAAAAACTGGCACCGGCTGGAAGAAAGCACTAGCATTTAGAGAAACAAATCTGTCAATTGTTTTGGTTACATGCACTGTAGAGATTTAACTATATTTGGGGCACTCATAAAATTAAATAGTGATAAGCATTAACATTGGGATTTGTAAGTAACAGACTGTTGGTGGTTTTGGATGCAATTTGTGGAGTTAATTTTGTTTACAAGAACTGAAGAAAAACCTCACTTTCATGCTAGGCAGAAAAGCCCTCTCAAGAGTTCCAAAGACTAAAAATTAAGTTGCACAATTTTTACCAGCTACTAAAATACTTAGACTAATCTAATTTCTTAAAAAACTCATGGATTTCAAAGTCATTTACAAGCCAGTAGCTAGGTTTCAGGAACCATCTCACAAATTGCTCTTGCGGATGCGTGAGGTAAGAGACAAAGTTATTAATTGTATTTTTGTTCTTGTCCACTGGCATGAATTAAAATATTTAGACCAGCAGAAGGCAGAAGCAGGCTAAAATCTAACCAAGATAAATATTTACAGGCTTAATTATAGGGATTTTTTTTTTCAATAATAAGGCCTGTAGCAGTTTTCCTTATGAAATAGTTCAGTATCATTAGCAGAGAAGTACTAACTTCTATGCTGTAAATTTGCTCATACTAGCAACTTCCTATGAACAGAAAGGTACTGCCCTTAAATGGGCTCAATATTCAGCTTTAAGCTTTCTTTTTCTTTTTTTTTCCCAGCCTACTCACCCTCCCCCCAAGTTGTTTTCTGTCCGTGATGTTTTCCTGCTGTATTTCAACCACCTTCTCTAGCTATAACCAGATAATAAAAAATACCATGAACCACATAGTCAAGTAGAACCTAGAAGACAGCAAGCTGGATAATTACAAACACAATCACTATTTTAAAAATTGCTTGTTTCTACCATTCCTTCAAAAGCACTGAAATATCACGGTGAGATAAGTGGTGAAATAAAAAGTGGTTTCATGCTTAACGATTCCCCTGTGAATTCCAAAAGCCCTGCCCATGATGGAGTTTTGCAGCTTCAACCTGTAGATTTGCTTGTGTGACAAATGAGAGTAGAGTCATGAGACCAAAATTAGCACATTTCCATCACTCACTAGGGTGGAAAAACTTTACATTCTAGGATGAAAACAAAAAAAAAACTTACTGTGGAGATGGCATTGACCATGCCATTGGTGATTTGGTCCTGGCGCATGTGCTTCACTACATCAAACTGAGCCGCACGTTGCTTGGGGATTACCTGGTCAGCAATCTTTTTCAGTTCAGAGTTAAATTTTTTGAATAGATCTTCAAATAGGAGTGAAAGAAGCTGGAAATACAAAACAATGGGATTAAGGGAAAAACTATACTTCTGCAGGTCTGGGAAATGGAGAAGCAGGGAAACACGTGTTTAATATTTCTAACTTTACATGTCTTGCTAGTTAAAAAAAATACTCTGTTTCTCAAATGATATTTTTCTCACAAGTTTTTTTCCTTGTTAAAGTGCAATATTAGAGAAATTATAATATAAAGCAAATTAAGTAGAACAATGGTCTAAGCCCAATGCATTTATCCCTTTTGGTTTGCTTTAATTCCTTTGACATGAGTGTACCCATCCATCTCTACACTTTCCCTTTACATTTTCCCTGATCTGCTATATTATAAACCAGCTGATCCCCCAACTTGTTTCCTCTTGAAGTCACAAAGTCTTTTAAAGATTTAACACTCTCCATGTACAACCTCACATTACACACAAGAATTGGAGGCAAGACCAGCTTCTATTCTAATACTGGATGGAATAACTGCAGTAAAGCAATTAGTGAAGAGTCACTGAGATATTCTATTCTTAAAAGTGAAAAAGGCTGTTTAAAGTGTCCCTTCCCAGCAGCTACTTAAAATAAACAAGACAGACATCCCAAGTGGCTGTAAAGGTCCCTTCGGGGAAGCAACTCAGCAGCACAGGGTTTGTCAGCAGTGCACAACTTGCAAGAGCAGACAGAAGCACAGAAGGTGCAGAGTTACCAGTGGTTCTCGACAAGCAGAACTGAAGGAGACTTTTTTAGGGGTTCAGAAGCAACCTCTGTGCTTGACAGTTGGCGAGATGTATCGTGGGTTACGCAGGCAGCTTGCTCACACAGATACACTTCTAACCTGCCACTTTCTGCCAACCACCATCTATGGAAAACCAATTACACCCACAGAGAGCTCACTTGATTCAACACCTTTCATTCTTTTCCAGAATCTGGAAAGGGCAATGCTTTTCCACATCTTTCCTTAAAAATAAACAAATAAATAATTCAATGAAAAAGTATACGGTTCAAGCAAAGAAGCTACATAACACAGCTGAACTGGAAAACAAAGAGTGATACAACCCTTCAAAAGTGCTCCAATTTAAACTGATTATTTCCTGTATGTGTATAATAATTACTTCTAGTTCTTAAAATAGCCATAAAAGGAAAAGGTTACCAAAGTTTGTGATCTAACCTTTTTTTTTGGTCTCCAATATGTTTTGCTTCTGCAGTTTGCTCAACTTCTCCTTGCAGGTGCTGATAGCTCCCCAAAACACTTAAATCTGCATTACCTGCTACATGTTAAGTATTCACAATGATTAGCTTTGCAAGCAAGCAGTGCAAATTCTAAAGCCTGGCAGTTCTGCCCCGGGACTCTATTTTACAGCAGCTCCTGGTGTCACAAGAACTAAAAATGCAGCAGCAACCAATGCCAGAAATGGCAGTTGCCAGCGTGCAAAGCATTGTAGGGCTGAACAAGCTAGGTATTCAGCTACCACAGGCTAAGACATTCTGGAGTCAGTTGTACAATTTGATTTCTGCATGTGCAGAATTGAACTGAATTTTAACTGTCTCCATCAGACACGGTGCCAACTTTTCCCAGCCTTCTGGAAACAAGAAAGCAAACCCCCTCATTCCTCTATCACTGGGATGGGCCACTAGCTTTCTCCTCTACCTACATGCCCCAGCTGGGCTGAACATAGCGTTTGGCAAATGACACAGTAAAGCAGCTAACTAAATCATAAGCTACTTTTTTCAGTTTTTCCTCATATTTAAGTGGAACCTCCTATGTTCCAGCTTGCACCCATTGCCCCGTGTCCTATCATTGGACATCACTGAGAAGAGCCTGGCTCCATCCTCCTGACACTCACCTTTTACATATTTATAAACATTAATGAGGTCACCCCTCAGTCTCCTCTTCTCCAGGCTAAAAAGACTGACCCCCTCAGCCTTTCCTCATATGGGAAATGCTCCACTCCCTTAATCATCTTTGTGGCTCTGTGCTGGACTCTCTCAAGCAGTTCCCTGTCCTTCTTGAACTGAGGGGCCCAGAACTGGACACAATATTCCAGATAGGGTCTCACCAGGGCAGAGTAGAGTGGGGGGAGAACCTCTCTCAAACTAACAGTCAGTTGGTCAGTTCCCAACCTATACTGGTACCTGGAGTTGTTCTTGCCCAGATGCAAGACTCCACACTTGTCCTTGTTATATTTCATTACATTTCTCCCTGCCCAACTCTCCAGCCTGTCCAGGTCCTGCTGAATGGCAGCATGGCCTTCTGGCGTGTCAGCCACTCCTCCCAGTTTGGTGTCATCAGCAAACTTGGCGATAGTACACTCTATTCCCTCATCCAAGTCACTGATGAATATATTGAATAGCACTGGACCCAGTACCAATCCTTGAGGGACTCCACTAGATACAGGCCTCCAACTAGACTCTGTTAGTACCATTAACATTCACAATGCAATAACTTCTCATCACTGTCAAAAGAAATCCAGTCACCTACAACTCGCCAGCGATGTCACAGCTCTTTTAAATCAGATTTCTATTAGAAATAAAAGCATCTATTATGAAGCATCATATTAGGACGGAGAACCCATTGGAGTCTCCAAAAACTAGTTATGAGGGAAGTATTTCAAAAGTAGGGAAAAAGTAAAAGGAAGGAATGTGCAGTTTTAAGATGTCAGTACTCTTGTCAAATAAGAACCAGGCTCTTTTGAAATCAATCATGGCATACATCTGATCTCAACAGGTTTGAGCAGGACTTAAACATTTAATAGGACATTTAAAAAAATTCACTCAGAAAATGTTTTCATATTTGACTTCTTGATCATCAAATTGCACACATCTCCTAATTCCCCATGCCATAGGGATTATAAAGCCACACCATCCTCCTTCTCCTCTGAACTAATCAAGTTACACCCCAAGTACACCAATTTGCTACTATTTGCCAGTCTGAAAAGCATCATTTCACTGACAGACTCTTGGTCTGTAAGAGTTCTGACTATCTGGCAAAGCAGAATCTCACAATAACCACATTATTTAGGTCAAGAGCAAGAGATTAAAGAAAAGGGATGGAATGCCAGTGATAATATTCAATGGATTTCACATTTAGTCCAGGGCCTTTCAGCCCGCTTCAGACAGGAGCACTAAAGAGCAAATTATATTTAAGAAAAAAAAAAAATACTGACAGCTCATCAATTGATTTTCATTGAAAATCCTAAGAAAAATTAATAAAGAAGTTAAGCTGCTGAAATACAGTTTCACCAATTAGCTTAATGTCAGAGAATTCTAATTAGGCGCCTTGAGATTGCTATTTAGCGTTTAAGCCTTTAGAGTGCCAAATTCTCCCTTTCACACAAACTGGTTGCAAAATTAAAGACATTAGGCAGCCTTAATTATATTATCAGAACAGCTGGGATTAGGCAATCTCTGAAGTCAAGGCGGTATTCTTTTGTCACAGGGTAGAAATCCCTTGCTTTCCAGGGTGCCGGATTTTGGTGCTGTTCCATATCTCACCCATACAAAGCAAGCTGCATTAGAAACAAAAAAAAAAAACAACCCAAAAAACAACAAAAGAGGACAAAGAACAGAGTAATGCTTAGCAAATAATGAACACATTAAGGGAAGAGAAAAGGTAGGTGAAAAGATTAAGCCTGAAATGGGTAGGTTTTGCTAACACCTCAGCTGGCACCTGGCCTACCGAGCCTCTAGTGGCAGAAAGACTAAGAGAAAGCTCTGTAAACCAGCTTGGCTACTGGATACAACTCTGTTATCTAAAGCTAAAGCACATTTCGTACTCTCTTGTCCCATGGGGTGTGAAATTAGCAGCTATTGTTTTCACACATTTTTATAAACACAATGCCTTTTATGCCTTTACATTGTTTAGACCGCTATGTTTTTCTCCTCACATGGGAATCTTCTATTTTTTTGTTTTGTTTTGTTTCTTTATTCAAATTTTAAATCAACAGGATTTTTAGAACAGGAACATGCTGGCACTAAAAGAGAAAACCATCAATTTTATCCGCTCAAACTTTAGCTAAACACAAACATTTAGAAACTGGGAAAAAAAATCTCTGCACTTTTTAGGCTGTAATCTGATCAAATTAATATTACATTGAAAATGTGGCACAGGGGAATTCAAGTGCTTGGTTTGAAATGAGTTTTTAAAATATCCCAAGGGAACCAGAACTACTCTTAATCAAGTGTTACAACCCCTCCTGCACAGTTTTCCTTGATGTAGAAAAAAATATGCATAGGCTTTCTTATGATGATCCTCCCATTTAAAACCTCTTCACAGTTAATTTAAAATTACTTTAGTTGTTAACATTTGTGTCAGTAGAGTCCTTTTTCTTACAGGTTGTAGAAAACTTTGTATCTGTTCTACTTTCTGCCTCTAAAAATAATAGGAAAAAACAAACTCCTCAAGCCAGTTAAATAAGAACAATAACACGTAACAATACGATGAGAAAACAACAAGTAATTTTACTGCTTATAGTCAAACCAAACTATGGAAAGAGCATTACAGCAGAAACCAATCCATTATAACTTAAAATATTTGCACCATTAGAATACTGCACTAATGCCCTCTTCCTCCTCCTGACACTTTAGGCATACGTTGTTCTTCAGCATAAGCGTAACAGTTAGACAAAGAGTCAGCAAATTAATTTGAAGAAAGGATCGATTTTTCCTAACAAATTAAGAGGGTTTTTTCCCCTTGTGCTTTCAGTGTGTTCAAGAGTTTCTTCAGAAAACCAGTGCATATGTTTTTACTCTGAAATGATTACACACTCTGTGTGCGCGTTCACGTGTGTGCGTGGAGGACAGGGCAGGGCGGGAAGGAGAACAGGAGTATGAGACAATATGCAAACACACATCTCGAAAAAGAACAATAAGATGAGAATTCCAATTGGATATGAAGAGAAAGGAATGGATATTGTTACCTGTGTTGCAGCAGAAATCCCAATATAAATGATGTGGGAAGCAGAGATGCAGTGTTTCTCTACCCTAGTGCATAATGTATGCTTGCCTGAATTTCTGATGCATGATCAATAACCAGAGATGACACTGACTGCCAGAACTACAACTTTAATACAGAGCACAGCAAAGAAGTCCAATCCTAATCTAAATTGGTTAATTAAATAACCACACAGAGCAAGGAGAAATCCATGCCACGGTAACTAATCAGTTCCTTCACCTGACAGGCAAATTCCCACCGCGTTAGCAGAAGACAGTTTGGCCAACAGCTGTGAACTGCCACCCTCTCTGCTAAAGAACAGTACCAGTGAGACACCTCAAACCGTTCCCTCCTCCACAGCCCTTTGTTGCTGCTTCTACCTTCAGCATCAAAATTCTGCAAGCAGAAGAGCCCATGCAATACATTTTCATTAGTTGCTCAAGTTCACTTTACACCACTTACCTTGTTAATTCATGCTACTCTAGAGGCTAGAAAGGCAGCTGACAACAAATAAGAAATCTTACGGGATGCTCCAAATTA
This sequence comes from Jacana jacana, assembly GCA_013400555.1. Classification (NCBI taxonomy): domain Eukaryota; kingdom Metazoa; phylum Chordata; class Aves; order Charadriiformes; family Jacanidae; genus Jacana; species Jacana jacana. The sequence continues at coordinate 8,351 of VZTM01004230.1, forward strand.
CAGGAGTGGCTTTGCTCTGTGAGTTGCTGGGTTGTCCACAGTGGGACAAACCTGGACCTGACCTGACTTGGCCCTTGTTTATTCCCCGGCCCAGTTGCTTGGAGGAGGACACTGGAGATGGATCTTACTGCTGCCTTCTTGGCAGTAACAATATTATAGAATCATAGAATCATTTTGGTTGGAAGAGACCCTTGGGATCATCAAGTCCAACCATCAGCCCTGCTCTACAAAGTTCTCCCCTACACCATATCCCTCAACACCACAGTGGAACTAGAACCGATGCAGTATTTACACTGGTCTGTCCTTTTATCTAGTATAAGGAAGCAATGCAGAAGTGAGGATATGATTGATTAGTCTCAAATCAGGGAATCATATACATGAGGCAACATAGAAAAGCCAACAAAAATAAAATGAGAGGGAAAACCCTTCAATTGAGAAAACTCCTTATTCTGCGTCTTTTAAAAGCTGACAGTAACGAAAGTCTAGAAGAGCACATTGCTCTGAAGTAAAAACTCACCTGCCCTGCTAACTCCAAACGTTTATTTCCATAGTAGTCTCTGTCATCTACTTTATTTTCTCCTTGAGCCAAAATTACTCTGCGCACCATCACTGCTGTGTAAATGCACTTGGCACGAAAATTGAATTCCTTCACCTATAGACAAAACAAAAACCATACCGATGTTTCAGTTCCTTAGCTCTTAATTCAGCCAAACACATTCATTTCCATCAATGGCTAATCTGGGCTGATTGAGGAGTTAAAAATGGAATTTGTGCACTTTACCTCCTTAAAAAAATGCTAAAAGTAATATGCATTAGTGACACAGAAACAGAGAGTAAATGAAAACAAATCAGAATTAAAGTACAGGTCATAAGAATAAGTTCCTGGACGAAGAGCTGATACTGCCTGGCTATGCAGCAAAAAATGCCTAAGTATGTAAGTAGTTCAATGGTACAGCATTTCAGAAACACAAAGATTACTTTTGACTCAATCCAAATCTCCCCCCCCTTTGTTTTTTTTAAGAATTATTTACATTATCGCAGCTGATAAGCAAAGACAGTTTTTCCCCTGCCAAGAAAGCAGGGAATAAATAACCATATATAACCACACAAATTTACTCCAGTTTAAAAGACAACCAACCAAACAAACAAACATGACATACAAGAACGTGGGTCAGAATAGTTGATGCGAGCAGCTCTCGTGCTTCTTCCATCTTGGTCTTCTTTGGGCCTCCCCACATCCTTTGCCTTCGCACTTTATTCCCAATGTACTTCAGTGCCTGTCAAGGGGCAGAGGGGGTGGGGGGGAGTTAACTTGAGTTAGTATCAGAATTGTAACCTATACAGATTGGCACACACAGAGAGAGAGCTGTATGTAGTCCTCAATCAGTGCAATCCCACTAGCCAGCGATGACAAATACTTCAAGCAAAGAGCAAAATATTACACACATGTGATGCCAATAAAGGAAAAAAAAATCTTGAATTGACACAATTATTATTAAATATACACATTGTTTATCATATGTTGATAACATTCAGAATGGGAAGGCATGTTTACTACAAAATTAAAAGAAAGGGGATTGCAGAGATAGAGGAAAAAGGATTACATAGAATCCAAAAGATACGTAGTTTATTTGACTTTTCACCTCCAGTTCTTTTGCGTACTTGCTAAGTTTCATTCAGATATTAAACCATGAGGTGGCACTCGCTGTTTAATAGGCACTCAGGTTCAGATGAGTCAAAGAAACTATCCTGGTCCAGACAGGAAGTTCCTGCCTGGAAATTAAGCCATGCCGCCTACGCCAAGGAATTACCCTCTCCACTAAATGACACACTATCCACCTGTTAGGTTCTTCCCCACACAGCTCACTTCCTTTTCATTCCACTTGAAATTTCTTGCATGGAATAACTTCTATATTTCTGCTTTTTCTGCTTTCCTGGATGCTTCACCTTTTTCTGTGTTCCTTCAACATCACCATTTTACTCTTCTGACCCTGAATTAGGAAGGCCTTGATGCTACCTCTAACCCTGCAAAGCCCCAAAAGATGCAAACTAGAAAGGCCTTCACTTTACAACTCGCAACATCACACATGGGAAGATGTGATAAAGTTTACAATTAATGAGCAGAAATAAGACTATCTTCAAAAGCTTCTCCTAACAGGTTATTATGTATGTGATGGAAATGCTGCCAGCAAAATGGGCTGGATTTTGGGTAATTAAAAAAAATACACAAGCTGAAGAAAATTCTTGCAAGCCTTTCACAGTATGGAGGCTGGCTATTACTGTGGGCTTTGTACAAAAGATCGGAATTGGAGAAGATCAACTCAAGATGAAACGGTCATATCCACATCAATGGTGCTTCTGCAAAATGGGGCGTGCAATTCCTCAACAAAACCCCCTCTAACCTCATGGACATGACTACGTGACGTACTTTCAAACATAACCCTGGGCTTCGGAAAACCAAGCATTTATTGACTTTGGTTTTGTTCTGTTTTTTTCCAGTTAGGCAATGAGAGCAAAGCATCACTTTTGACAAGACCTGGCCCCCTTCAGCTTAGAATAGCTCCCCAAAAACAAACCTCAAAACACAAAGCGTATGTCAATCGCTGACATAGCAAAGTGGTCAATACCCACAGTCTTTAGATTTTCACGGCCTCCGGCCATGTGAAAAGACACACCTGCATCTGTGTAAAAATCTGAGCTTTCTGGCACTCTTCCAGACTAGGAGCAAATGCAGCCATCACATGTTCCTCTGTGCCAATCATCTGTACAATCTCTTGGTCGCTCTCAACACCCATGGCCTAGGAAAAGAAGAAAAGACAGAAATAGCACAGGCTTTATGTTAACTCACTGACATTTGCTTATGCTAATTTGGTATTGTTTGTCTGCGTTACTACTAAGCAAGAGCTAGTTCTTCTCTAAGAAACTGTGCCATCTGGCACTGGCAGCACATATTCTAGCTATGGAAGAACGCTAAATGGAAATCTTGATAAGCAGCAGGAACACACACACACACACTCGTTGGAGAACATCTTTTTCTTCACTGACAGGAGATAAATTCTATACTTTTTCTTAAGAAAAAATAAATACCAGGTGATAAGGACCCTACCTGTGTAACAATGAAAACCAAGTCAGAATCTACAGTACATAAAGGAAGGTGAAATTTCTTAAAAGATTACACATGGTCTCTTACCACAAGCAATTTCACAAACTCAGTTGACTGTGATGCAGCACGTCCCATTTGAGAAACGTTTACAGTTTACCTCCTTTGCAGCTCTCTGCATTTAGAGGATGACTTCATGACACAATTCCACTTGAAAGCCATTCTATTATTTCACTGATCCTTGGACACCTTGTTAGACTTTATACTGCGGAAAAGCTTAATAAACTAAGAAAGCGCTTAACAGGTTTAGAAAAATCTCTCCATCAGTAAGTGTTTCAAGGTGGCAGCCAGCAGCGAAGGCCTTTGTGGATTCCAGATGGTGCTAAAGCTCCCCCCCTTCACACATTTGCCTGGAGCTCTGCCATATCAAGAAACGGAATAATCTCCCTAAACCTCTTCTGGCTGAGTTATAATATGTTTCTCAGAACTTTGTGAGGAAGTTACGCTTGCACTCGTATTATTCTTCAACTGCCTGCCACAAAGGCCATTGTAAATAATGGCCTATGTACACCCCAGTATTCTGCTTCTCATTAAAAACTGGCAGTATCCCAAAAAGTCACATTTTCCTCAAAAATGCACAAATAGCTTCCCTTCTTATTGCCTTCATTGGGTGTCACTTTGCTTAACACCTAACTAATGCTATCCCCTTGCAAAACTGCTGCTCTAATTGTCAAACATCCACCTTCTTTTTTTCCTTTCTTCCATTTCTTATTTATTTTTCAACAAAGAAGTGGTTGGTTGAAGTTCCTTTAACTTAAAATTCTGTCTTTTCAGCTTATTAGAAATTAAAAGCAGTGCAAAAGTAGCACACACCTATAACAGTGTGAGAACGTTCCCACCTTAGCGCAAAGCACGGATCACAATTCCTCCACCTCAGGCAGCCTTGTGTGCCAAATCAAGACAGTTTACTTCACCAGATCAGAGTGTTTCACCAAACTTTGCTACCACCAAGTAGTCAACCCCTTATCTCAAGGATCTTTTTAGAACCAGAATTTGCCATGTGATATGACTGTAGTTCAAATCTCTGTTTTCCAAACATTATTACACTTCCTCACCCTTTTAAATAAGGTCACACAGTAGTTAAAAAACCTCAGCACAGCAGTTAACAAAAAATCCCTCATGAGGAGACTCATAAGAAAGTCTACGAAAGCATGAAAGCTTCACAATAAGTTCACATGTGCCTAGCACTTAATAGCTGACCAGCAAACCAGCTTAGGAACCACAACTGGATTCATACAGTTATTGCACTTAACCTACAGAGGAACAAAATTTTATCAAGGGACTCTTTCTGCCATTCTAGCCGAATGCAAGCTGGTAAGATATCACCCCACTTCTGTCCAGGTTCATTTTAGGATGGCAGCCAGATCCTAAGAGTCATGTAAAAAGTGAAAAATCAGATGGGGAAAAAAATTATAAAACAGTCAACCTTCAATCTTACTACGCCCTTTTGTCTATTAAAAAAAACAGAAAGCCACAGTGAATTAAAGAGGACTGATGTGACGAGATGAGACTAGGACATACCATTATGCCTGTGTAGAACTGGTTGAAGTTTGTAGCAGCCAACTCACTTGAGAATTCTGAATTAGTATGTGGGAAAAGCTGGGATCCGAGTACTCTCAACAGTCATGGCCAGAGTTGCACACACAAAACCACCTACATTCAACACTAAGAGGGCAAGCAACAGGTCCAAGCTGGTATCAGCAGATTTGTAATCTTAATGCTTTCTTTTTTAGTAAATTTGCCCTTCATCGCCAAAACAAACACAAATCACCAAAACAAACACAACCAAAAAAGTACTCTGGAATTACCTTTTAATGTCACTATAATAGTAACAAAATATTCCCAGCTTGTTGCTTGTGTTACAGAAACACTAAGGATGTGTAAAGGAGGAAGGGTCCTATGCTTGAAGCACTCATGAGCCCAGGGCAAAGCTGAGGGACAGGGTATTAACATAAAAGCAAAGCAGGAGACAAGATGTCTTCCTTATTTTTGATTTGAAAGCAATGTCACAAAGGGACAATTTCATGGGGGGAGAGGAAGATGTTGCAAATGGATAACTTAAGAGTAACAGTGAAAGGACGAGGAAGGAGACAGCAGCACACGGTTGAACACCACGGTTGGAAAGCTAGTTAGTGAACGGACACAAGACCGACAAGTCAAAGCAAACGTTCAGCCTGAGTTCAAGTGGAAGAAAGTGGTCCAACTGGGACCAACCGCTTCCTAGGACTAGGGAGGTTTCTGTTCCCCAAAACGTGTTTGTGTGTACGCTCACGTGTGTGCACACACATACATATGAGAGAGTGCAGGCCCAGCTCTTCCTCCCCCGGCTCGCGTCTTAATGATGATGTCTAGGCGTTTCCATGGCACTTCCCTAGAATGTGGTTCTGCAGCCCATCAGGCTAAATTACAGAATGGAGACAGGCAGATGACTGGATTAAAAAGATGTCAGGGAAGTTCAAGGTTGACATCACAGACAGAATTGGTCTGGAGCTGTCATAATTCAAAAGATACGAGCTATGAAACTGCAGCCATGGGAACCTGTAATTCTGCAGATCCAGTAAGACCACCATTCAGCTGTTCCTCTAGAGTTGCATCTAAACAGCTCCAAGACTAACAGAAATTTGTAAAATTGAAACTTGACCTGCTGCTCAAATCTTTTGCCGCAGGTCTTAGAGCGGCTCCTATGGCCCCCACATAAACTAAAGACACTTCACCTAGTGATACAGATTGTAAAATTCAACTTTTAAGTCCTCCTAGGTTAGTTATAATTCTCTCACTTCCCCAACCAGTTTTGGTGCAGCATGCAACCTTCATTTACTGCAGTTCCCAGGACTCCCTCCCATCTACCAAATGAAGATCACACACCCAAAAGAAAAATCTCCCTAACCTTAAAACAGCTCTAATTCCCTGCAATGTAGGGAGCTCCCTGCAAAAGCAGCAGCACCGTTTCATCTGTAACTTCGATGCTTTTCCAAGATAGAAACACCCTTAAGTACTACACAAATATTCCACACCTCCTCTAATGCTTATCATTGCCTAAAACTGTCTGAGCATCCCCAGGTAAAGCCTCCGTAGTTCATAGCCTGACATGTTAAAAAAAGAGAGGCACTACACCGTTCACACAACCCTGTGACCCGTGCACAACTGACACACAGCTAAAACAAAGGCCTCTGGGGGTTGCAATTCAACTTAGGACATCCTAAACAGCATCCTGGTTGCATGTGTATATTAATTAATGAAGCAGTATTACACAGCACGCAGAAATCACATTAGTTTCCCATTACAAGGCAGTTAACAGCCCTTTAAATATCTCAACAAATACACAATTTGGGGACAAAACTACCCTATTTATATCACTACTTCAAACCAAAACCTGCATTTACATACATAGGGACTGCCCAAATGCCTCTGCCACTTTCAAGAGGACAGGTTAGGGGAAAAGTGTTTAAGCTAGTACTGCAACAAAGGACTAACTCTCCACATCTGAAGAGCAGACGCTTCAAGTCTGTCCTAGGATAGTGCCAGAACATGTCTTTTGTGGCCTATCACATTTCAGCTAGCGGTGGTCAATGTGTTAAGCTTCACAATGCCACAACTTACATGTGTTCGGCACCACTACCTGTTACATCTCCAAAGACGCCAATCACAGAGATCCCAACATGTCTGGATGGCAGAAAAGCAAAGCAGCAGAACAAATATATTCAGTTTGGATAAGGGTGAACTGCAAGGCAGACACTCCCTTTAGGGTGACCCTACAACAGTCCAGTCCCCTCACCTATCCAGATCAAGGGACCTCTAGATCCATGCTATTTACACCTCCTTCTCCTACACGGAAAGAAACACATGCCCGGGGTTCCTTCCTCACCACGCAGGAAAAGACAGGGTGGGGAGCATTGTATGTTCAGTTCTTGCTCTAACATGCAGCTGTGTCCATGACTCATGCCTGAAACATGAAACTGCTCTGAGAATCTAGTTAAAGGAAGCTCAGCTCTGTCAGCAGGTTGTGTTTGTCACACTCTCTACTTCACCGCCCTTGCTTTTGATGAAGTCCAAGGGATATTTTTAGTACACCTCCACTTTACAGTTGCAGTAGCTTTAGATGCACATTAGGTTGCAGATCTCCAATATTTGCTTTCTTTTTTAGGAAGTTACAATGATTTTCTGTCCTGTTATATATCTTAAGGCACCTGCAGAAACACCAGGACATTTGACGCTATTGGGATTAGAAAGACAATCCAAAACTGCCCAACCTTCTCCCACCACCCCTCAGATAGTCCCTAATGTAACTGTCCTCTCTAGCTGGCCCATGCACTGGATAGCAGCCTTCCACCAATTACTTGTCATTTTCTCAGTCAAAACAGAGGACATGTGGAACTTGACTGCAGCCTGCAAGCTGGTCTGGGAGGAAATGCAGAGCAACAGATTTTTGTCATTGCTTTCTCTGTTTATTTTTTAGCTGGAAATTATACCAGCAGTTGCTACAGTAAAAGTTAAGGATGCAAAGGCAATGAAAACTTCAGACCTTAGATTGTCTGTGAAGCTCAGCTTTGCTCCTTGCAGATGTGCATCTCTAAATTACAACAAGCAGTACACTTACTACTAACAGGGAAGACCCTGTGCTCCATACCTAAAGCTTGGGTCACAGCAGAAAGGAATCCTCCTTGCTTTTCCAAAAAATCTCCTACATAAAATAACACTACGTGAAAGAGCTGAGGCTACAAGGGAGTTTCTGAGTTAGGGATTTTCCAGTTTCAGGGCTATAGCATTTGTGACATTGCTTTTAATAGTTACATACAACAAAGTAATACTGCATTACAGCAATGCTCAAGAAAGATCTGAGGCTGGTGCCTGCCTAAGAGTCCACTGAAAAGACTACCTGGGATATTTAGTTTCCAGCTGGATACTCAGAAGTGGAGAGAAGACCCCTGAAGTTCACTTCAAGGAACTGCAAAGGTACAGAAAATGACCACTCGTGAGTATAGCCAAGGGTCACTCAAGAATGGGACATTCTGAATAGTTAAAATGGGTGCACCTAATTTACTAATGGATTAAATCAACATAAATTTTTGAAAGGCACCACTGCTAAGGGCTTCTAACAACCGTGAGCCCTTATTCAATAATTGAAAAATTATGCAACATTATCTAGAATATAAAAGATAAACACAGACATGTAGATAATTATAGCAAGCATTGTCAGGAGGTGATCTAAACGGTACAACGCTGCTTAAAAAAAACCCCAACAACCACCTCCTCAGACTTAATAACTCAGAGCAGTTACTCTTCTGTGAGCAGGTATTTATCTACACCAGCAGGGGGTGACAAAATGTAATAAAAGTCTGTAAGTGAAGGTGGAATCCAGCTGTTTGGTACTTGAGCAAATGGATTAAGAACCGTGTTAACACTTTCCTGTAACAGAAAAGTTGTGAACTTAATCTTGACACTTTCATGTGCATTTCTGTCCACAAACTTCTCAACCTCCTTTAAAGCTGGTCACTGAAAACAGACGATCTGAACCAACTACTTGAAGAGATTTGCTTAGTCACAGACAACAGACATTTGTTTCTCAAATCTAAATCCAATTATTGAACTTTTTTTCTAGCACCAAACCCATACAAGAAAGCCAATTCTTACAACTCTCAATCAGCCGGAGAGCTGAGGTAATACAGGAAAGCCTGTAGCTGCCAACGCCAAGGCACCAGCGCGGCTGGCAGATGCTGTGAGCAAGTGCTGCCCTCCTCTGGCAATTCATTTCCTTGAGTGATTATCACCCACCCAAGCCACCTGCGCTGTAACCAGTGAAGACGAAAAAAGCCCTATCGGGTTTACTTCTATTGGTTGCCAGATGCAGTCAGAGGCATTTTTATGCCCTAAGCCACCTTCCTTGTGAACAGTGCTTCCAGCAGCAGCGAAGCCAACAGGACAGGAAGGAGCTACCACCTGTTGGAAGGAAAAGTCCTAGCCTAAGGCCTGGCCATGCCCTGATGTCTTCTCCAGCAGCTGGACAAGCTGGACACGTCCACCACCTTTACTCGCTGTAGCCCACACATTCAGTACCACAGCAGATGGGCTACCAGTCTCCTTCCAGTCCTGCTGGGCAGCTAAGCAGTAGTCTTGAGGGAGTTGGGATTGTTTAGTTTGAGGAAGAGGAGGCTGAGGGGAGACCTCATCTCTCTCTACAACTGCTTGAAAGGGCATTGTAGAGAGGTTGGTGTTGGTCTCTTCTCACGGGCAATTAGCGATAGAACAAGAGGGAATGGCTGCAAGCTGCAGCAGGGTAGGGTTAGGCTGGACATTAGAACTAAGAATTCTTCCCTGAAAGAGTGGTCAGGCACTGGAATGGGCTGCCCAGGGAGGTGGTGGAGTCCCCATCCCTGACTGTGTTTAAGAGTAGATTGGATGTGGTGTTGAGGGATATGGTGTAGGGGAGAACTTGTAGAGTAGGGCTGATGGTTGGACTCGATGATCCCAGGGGTCTCTTCCAACCTAAATGATGCTATGATTCTATGATCATTATGCCTTCAGTTGCATGCACCCTTGAGTGAATTAAAATGAGAGAAGCAAAGAGTGAAAGAAAGCAGTTTGTGCAGTTTCACAGGCAACAAGGGCCATGGCACAACGTTGTCACCAGCTCAGCTGGCAAGGCAAATACCCCCCAGTTCTTGCCCAGAATCAGAGATGGATGCCTCTCACAACCCTTTGTCAGTCCCACCAGGGATTGCTTCAAAGCTATGTTGCCTGTTCATGCATTCACTGCACTGAAGATACTGGTGAGTATTCCTGAATAAGACAGGGATTTGGAAGTGAAAGTCTGAGGCAGAGCTCATTCACAGGGAAAGGAAGGTAACTGACAGGAAACAAGTCACTTTAGTAATCTTAAAGGATCTAGAAGTGGTCTAAGAAGTGCAAGACTACTCCAAAAGCTATCAGTTTCGTTTACAGTTATGACTAGAAGTCATGTATAAGGAGCTCAGGGCTATATCATGTCCCTGAATCTGAAACAAAGGGTGTTGAGCTTCTCGGCAGTCCACAAAGTGGGAGTGGGGAACAAAACCAGAAATCAAGAACCTTTAAGATAAGTTTGCCACACAACTCATCAGAAAAGAAACCAAAACCCTTCTGACTCTCTCTAGTAATGGGAGCACAGGTAGCAGTGCAGAGGGACCTTACAAAGCATTAAAGGTGTAGGAGCAATTGTCTTGGCACTGCAATGCTCTCCTTGCAGACAAATTAAGCACTTTTCTTATTTTTTACTGCACACACAAAAAAAAGGACTTCCCAGGAGGAAAAATAGCTTGCAATCTCTATGTACTGCCAAGTCTTTCTTCTGAGAGCTGCTGCTGACCTTCATTCTTGAGCTACGGCACAGCTCTTTTTTGCCTTTTCCTTCCCAGCTTTTTTTTCTCCAAACCAACAGCTGTCTTACCTTAAATATGATAGCAATGGGAATATCTTCTGACAGAGTGTTATGTCTCAGGTAAAACCTTCCTTGTTTCACAATCAGATTTGTTCTGCTTTTCTTCTCATGAGTGGAACTGAAGTTAAAAAAAAATATATTATGTCCAACAGAAAGTCTGCACTGACACTCCTAGAATCTTCTGTATAAAACTCATGAAGTTTGAGCAATCTTTCAGCTGAATTAATTCCACTTTCTCCTCTTCTAAAAATTACATGAAAACAACCAGCCATCATCCCATAACTCCAAAGTAACAGGGTATTATCACCTGTGAGGGTAAAGGTCTATACTCAGTTGAAGCAGCAGCTTGTATTTTTGAAAATCATATTTGCATGCTTTTATAATCAACCTGGATGTAACCATCAAGGTCAAACTGTGCCCAGGTATGGTGGCAACAACAGTAATGAGATAACAGGGCCTTCTGATGTATGTTTAACCTCATCTAGCCTTACTGTGGAACAGTAAAGTAGGTAGGAGAGATGTGGGAGAGGCCTATGGAGAATTAAAAACAACCCTCATACTGAACAGTGACGAGCACCATATTATACCAGCATGCAGCTTAAAAACAAAACCAAAAGGCAAACAAATTATAAATAAAACTCAGTAAAGAAGGAAAGGCCAAATTTAAAATTGCCATTTTCAATAATTTGTGTAATATAAGAATAGTTGGGTTTTGTTTCCTTCTCAATTGCCTTTAAAAGATTTTACACCAATTTGATTTAGAGAGTCAGACAAAAGGTTACATCCAATTTCCACTGCAGCAACTTCATATTACTTGCTGCAGAGCTGAGACCAAACACCAGCAATTAGGAAGTGCACTTTGTTACATTAAAAATTAGAACTTGCTTTTCCTAGTCTGGGATGAATCCTGAAGCATATGAGCAACTGCCATTGATTTTTCTGGGAACGCTGCTGTGCTAAACTGATTCAGGGACTGATGCTTTAGTGTACAAAATGAACGTCTACAGCTTTTTCCCCCATTAATCTATACTAGGAAGAAAACTACAAAGCTACTTCAACAACAATGAACTTTTTAAAACTTTGGGTTTACTGCCTTATTTAATTGCAGGCATTTAGCATACCTGGTAACAGAAGCACCAACCGTGCCTTTTCTATCAGCTTCCACAATGATTCTGTTTTTGGATAACTGCTCTTGGATCAGAATGACTTTCTCTACACCTTTAACAATGAAATAGCCACCTGTTCAATAGAAGAGAAAGATTTTGCATGTCAGTACCCTTGCACCTTACTTGCCCCCTTCAGTGTGCCTCAGAGTACAAATTATTAGAAAGTAATCAGTGAGTACATAAAGGACAACACAGGGGAGCCAGTTCTCCTGTAAGTGAGTAAAGAACAAACTCTGTGTGGAGCCTATGGTAACTATGAAAACGTTGCACTAGACTAAATGGAACATTCGCTAGGCTCATACATAGCATTTGAGATCTAAGACTTTATTTGGGAAGTACTTGGACAGAGAGAACTCACAGGCAGACCAAAAAGTGTAAAGCTATAAAAAAACCAACCAACCAAACTTGTAAGGTAAACATACATAATAAAAAATATGTTATAGAATTGTTAGTTATACAAATTAGGTAGGAACACTGTCAGCCAGAAGACTATAAGATATGGATATCACGAAAGAACTGGACATTTCAGGTGCAGAGTATCAAATATAGAGCATAAGTATTCCATAATTACCAACTTGCTCTCTCCAGCAAGCCACTGGGAAATTTATTTTGCATTACTTTTTAAAACGTATTTTAACACCCTTGTTGTATCTAAGACAATAAGAGAGGAATCTAACATGGCTCATGTCTTATAAATTGTAGCTATCTATCACCCCAGGACCCATCAGTCTAGCTTGCCATCAGAAGCAAGCACAGCACATGCCCGGTGCATGCTTCAAAGGCAGCAGATAAAAAACAAGTTGCTTGTTATAACCCTTCTTCTCCTCTCTACATTTCAAACACTTTATTCTTGCTTTACAATAGGCAGCAAATGAGAGTTCCTGATCTGGAGGACACCATTATACTTAGATTACATGAACAAACTCCATCTCTATGGCTACATAACACAGCCCTGTATAGCACCATATACACTTGGGAGCTTTTCCAAAACTTTGGTGTATTGCTTTTGTGGTTGAAAACTCTGTCTGCAAATACAACCATTCCATGCTGTCAACCATTCCTTACTATTTTCAAAAGCCTGATTGTTTTGTTTTAGTTACAAGCATACACTCGAGAAATTTCCATAATGACTTCACAGTGGCAGGAAACACCCCAATGGGGTATTTCTTTACTGAAATAGATGTAAAACTAAAAGCAAAGGTGGGAAAAAAGGACATGAGTGCAAATGTACCTGGATCTAAAGGACATTCATTAAGTTTGGCGAATTCTGCTGGAGTCTTCCCAGTAAGAACACAATTAGAGCTACGCAGCATTATAGGCATTCTGCAAGAAAACCAGTTACAGTTTTACTTTAGACTCAGAGAGAAAATCATGAATAATCAAATTCTGAACAAACTAGAGAAAACACCTGTAAGGTAATTATAATACATGCAAGTTATAAGCATCATTTTTTGTTTTTCTTTTAAGCCCACCTTATGTCATTAACATGTAGTTTGAAAAAAAAGAGACCTGAAACTGGACATCTACTGGCAAGAACTGTAGACTTCCTAGTTGATTTTTATGCAGCTACTGCAGGCTCCTGTGCAAGCAGGGTCACCAAGGCCAATGA
>VZTM01004245.1:0-67414 GCA_013400555.1 Jacana jacana
TGCACCATGGTTATTCCTGGGCTGCCGCGTGCAAACCTTGTGCTCGAGGAGCAGACTGAGCCCAGGAACCCAAGGAGCGATGCAGGACGTCTCAGTAACCCCAGCTTTCTCACCCAGAGAGAAATCAAGTGGTGCTGGCTCGCAAATGCAGCTGGGTTCACAGAATCACAGAACAGTACCGTTTGAGGGGACCTTCCGAGACCATCAAGTCCAACCCCCTGCCAAAGCAGGGTCCACCTAGGTTGCACGGGATCATGTCCAGGAAGATTTTGAGTATCTCCAGAGAAGGAGACTCCACAACCTCTCTGGGCAGCCTGCTCCAAGTCTCTCCAGGCCCGGTCACCCTCAAAGTAAAGAAGTTTTTCCTCATGTTAAGACAGAATTTCCTGTCCTCCAGTTTGTTCCCGTTGCCTCTTGTCCTGTTGCTGATCACCTACAAATAGACTCTGGCCCCANGATGACTGAAGATTTTACCCCAATGAAAGGGTAAACAACTGAAAGGTTGTCTTTCCACAGGGGATCACCCACGGAGTGAGGTGACCAAACAGCACGTCAGCCTGCTCCTCATCTCTCCCAGTTTGCAGTGGGGTCCATTAGGGCTGATGTGAAAATATACCACTGCACTCAGTATCTTCCTGACAGCGATGCCTCATCTGAAAGCAGGAACCTCTGGCAGATCAGTAGGAAGCCCAGGTGAGAGAAGCAGGAGTTTGAGCCCCTTCACTTCCATCAATCCATGTTTACAGACCAGTTACCTGTGCCATTAAACAACCTTCATGTGCCATCCAATAGGTCAAGTGGAGAGAGGAGGGACTAAGTCTCACTGTGAACACCAAGGAATATATGGAGGTCAGGAAAATAGGGGAGTTAGAGTGGAAATAGGCAGCAAAAGAATGTCCTATGCCTACCCTACCCATGACAGCCTGAGGGAGCTGGGCTTGTTCAGCCTGGAGACAGGAAGGCTCCATGGGGGCCTTAGAGCAGCCTTCCAGTACTTGAAGGGGACCTACAGGAGAGTTGGAGAGGGACTCTTTGTCAGGGAGTGGAATGACAGAATGAGGGGTAACGGTTTTAAATTGGAAGAGGGGAGATTTAGATTAGATACTAGAAACAAATTCTTTCCTGTGAGGGTGGTGAGACACTGGAACAGGTTGCCCAGGGAAGTTTTGGACACCCCATCCCTGGAAGCATTTAAGGCCAGGCTGGATGGGGCTTTGAGCAACCTGGTCTGATGGGAGGTATCCCTGACCATGGCAGGGGGGTTGGAACTTGATGATCTTTAAGGTCCCGTCTAATTCTATTCGTTCTATGATTCTGTGATACCCTGCTCCCTTTAACCAAGACTTGTAGCCCCAGCCCAGGGCTGAGAGCAGCAGCCAGCATCTCCCCTCCCCAGACCACCGTCCTATGGAAACAGAGTCCCTGCAAAGTCAATTTAAGCCAGGAAGACACAAGTAATGCTATTTTCACACATACCTCCTGAATAATAGACTTTGCTGTTACTGAAATTCTGGGAATGGGCCTACTTTGCTTAATTCCCAGAGAATTTGCATTCTCCTTCTTATCCCCCCCCGACCCCCATCTCCCTCCCCTCCCATACATGCACATCCAAAAAGAAAAAACCTTTCATTTCAGGATTTGAACCTGCTCTCGCCCAAGGCAGGCTCCGGGTGCGTGCCGCAGGGCGGGAGGAGAGGCAGGGCGGCACAACAGGCCCCCACATGCCTATGCTGCAAATATCCTCCCCCTTGCTTGAGATTTTGAAAAATGTCAGATATCAAGGAGCATATGTTCAAAAGTGCCCCTGAGCAGTCACAGAACGCTACATTTACAAACAGAGAAAACCAATTTGAATCACTGGCTGCATTTGCATGCAGCGTCTGTAGGATGTTTGAGAATCAAGATTAATATGCATGTTTAAAGGAGGGGGGGCCACGGTGATGGGCAGGGAGAGCTGGCTCCGCGGCCGGGAAGCGGCAATGAAGGATGCATGGGGAAATGGGATCCCTTTGCAAAAACCTCGCTGGGGACAAAAGTGGTTTTCCAGTAGCCTGCTGGCTGGTGAATGCCAATCCAAAGGGTACATTTATTGCTTTTTGCAGATTGCTGCTGTTTGCACCGAGGTTGGTAAAGGCCATCTGAAATTAGATCTGAATCTCGTGCCCGGGTGGCTGGCAGAGATCACGCTCAGGCTCAGCAGCTCACAGGGATGCACCATGCGTCCTTTCAGATGTCCCCCAAACCACGGACCCTCACCCTTCCGCTTCTTCATCACCTTTACTCACAAAGAAGCCAAGTTCAAAGAGCAAAACGAGGGAGGCAAAGCCCCCTCAGACATCTCCTCAAGCTCATTTTATGCCATTTTTGCTTTTTGAAGTGCAAATCGCAACAAAAGGCCTCGGTGATGTCCTGCTTGCCGACGCCATCGTACTTTATTCATCCTCTCTAAGAGGTGGCTACAGCGCCAGGGCTGAGGAGCTGAGGCTTTTGAAGCATAAGGCTTCAGTTTATCAGGTAAATAAGCCTGGAGGTGATAAGCCACTCTCGGAAAACCCTTCAATAATCGCAGTGATGTATGCCTTGAATTCACACTCCTTTCAGATTTCCCCGGCTTTTTAATGACAGAAAAGAAGATCTCAGTTTCAGAAAGATTCGGTCCTCTATTGTCAGTCTCTAGCTTAAAAAAATATAATTAAGTTTATTCTCCTGCTAGCCTGTTATCAGGTCAGCACAAGATGCTAAGAGATCAGTATGCCACGGTAAGAAATATTTCTGTTTATTTAACCCACTAATTCAATCTCGGTAAAGAATGAAACCCATGAAGTATCTATTTATAAAGTAAATACAGCGAGTAGAAATCAAATATTGGTCCTGTTTCAGGCCATTAGCTGAGAGGACGCTGGGAAGGTAATAGCCATGATCTTTATAGTGTTAAAAAGGAGTGGTTTGTTCCCACTGTTCTTTGTAATTTTTTTTCACGCCTGTAATTGTCATCTTGAAAACATCCCGGGGAACACCGGAGAAGGACCTCAGCTGTGATCTGAGAAGCACTCCCAAAGAGTACACAAGTCCAGGCACGGCGCACGGCAGGAGTCACCGTCCTTCTCTTTACACCGCAGAGGTAAAAACCATCAGGCATCAAATGTTGGCTGCACGCAGCACCCAGGCAATTATTGCCAACTGTCAACAGTTCATTTAAACATTTGCTTCTGTAAATGCAGATCTGCAGACTGGCAATTTCCATAAAGGCATTCATTCTCCTTGGGATCTTTCAGGTATTTGCAACAAAAGCCTGTGTCTCCTAAATGAAAGCGTTTCCACTCAGCCATCTTCCCTTACCGCCTCTGGGGGGGTTTAATTGGATTACTTCACGGAGATTATTTTCCAGTACAGTCTAAACCTAAATATAGGGGGATGTACCTTCTCTCATCCTGGTGATGGGGGACTCCAGTGCCCTGTGGGAGGCTGGCCCTGGCACACAGAATGAAGTGGAGGCAATGTGGACAACATCCTGGTGGCGCTCGGGAAGCGCCACTGAGGCATAAAAAAAATTTGGGGGAGGGGGGGAGGAGAATATGAAAATTTCCAGGTTTTAGCATTTAGCACTTCTCTTGTTATGAAAACCTTTATTTTTTTAGCCAAAGCAGCTTGTTATACTCCTCTCTTCTTCACCCCCTAACATGTGGTGTTGAACTGACCCCTGTGTACCTTTCCCATTCTGCAAATCCAGCAGAAATGGTCCGTCCTGTACCTTCAGCATCCATTCATCATACGAATTAATGCGGATGTTTCGAGTGCCAAACTAATACAGCATCAGAGGGCAATTAAAAAGGCATTTAATTCCACACAGAACATTTTCAACAAATAGCAACTCCTTTCAAAAAAAAAAAAAAAAAAGAAAAAATAATTAAAAATAATCACACAGTAAACGTCACACGTGCCTTAAATGAAGGGAATTGCTATTGATCTCTGGGTATCCTAGATCCAGTAAAAGACTGTGGCAAAATTGTTTCCTAATGAAACAGTAATTTAAATGTCATTAATTTCATATTTGCCATTCCCTTTTTACTACACTGATCCCCAAATTAAGGACCTTAATTGTCTCCTATGTCATTTAGGGATTTAACGGTTTTGATGCAGATTTACAGGTTTAGAGGCGTTTTGCTATCTGGAGTGTCTCATATACTCTCCCAGGAGCCATTAAACCTCTGCCAGAACCAAGGTGCAAGGTAATGGGAGCTTCCAAACAAATCTGTGTTTTTAAACTGGGGAAGAAACCTCAATGTTTTCCATTTCTGACCAACCAACTCCCACTTCTTCCTTTCAGTATCCAAGCAGCGCAGCTTAGGAGGCTTTTCACGAGATGATTTCTGACCCCAAACACATTTCACTATGGGACTGTTAATACTTTCTAAAACCAGACATGAAAAATAGAGCCTTGTCAAATCCCAAAAGTCTGGCTGCTACAAATGAGATGTTAAAGCTGGCTTGTTATGACCACTGTGGTCCTTGTTAATGCCTTGGACTCCAGCTCCCTTGCAGAACATGGGCTGCTTCTCTTGTGACACCATTGGGCAGCGATGGGTGAGCACCTGGAAAGCAGGTTGGTGATACCAGCCTTTTCCACTTTATCAATTGTCCCACTTTGAAGTAAAACGAACCAGTTTTCTGTTTTATGCTTTTACTTTTTTGGCCGGGCCTCTTCTAACTAACTAAACTCTGACACGGCCAGCAGATTGTTCAGGAATTGTTCACTTTCGCAGTGATAAGACCTGATTAGACCAAGGAATAGTAGGTATGCAGAGAGGCCCTGACTCAGACTTATTGCTAGAACAGCCAAGGACAGGGAATTCTGTTATTTACCCCGTTGGAGGGTCAGAAGTAGAAAAACAGAGGGGTGACATCTGCAGGGAGGAGCAGGCAGGACAGGTGACCCAAAACTGACTAACTGGGGTATTCCATCTCACCCACATCAGTATAAAAGCTGAGGGATCAAAGGGCCAACTCTCTTC
Source organism: Jacana jacana (assembly GCA_013400555.1). Classification (NCBI taxonomy): domain Eukaryota; kingdom Metazoa; phylum Chordata; class Aves; order Charadriiformes; family Jacanidae; genus Jacana; species Jacana jacana. The sequence continues at coordinate 5,013 of VZTM01004245.1, forward strand.
AATGGCCGATGTCTGAGGACCCTGTCTGTTCATCTGCCTTTGACCCCGATCCGAGCATTCCTGACACCAGATCTGGAATCAGCACGTGTCGGTCACCAAGTCCAGTCTGGGACATTTCCCAGTGCTGCTGGTGATGTGATCGTCATCCTGGGAGCTTAATATGGTTTTGTATATACTGCATATTTTTTCCCCCCTTTTAACTTTTTTCATTATTTCATTATTTCATTATTTATTTCTTTCATTGTTAGTTTAGCTTTATTTCTAACCTCCTAAATGTCTTTAATCTCTTCCTCTCCTCTCTTTTCTTAGAGGGGGGAGGGAGATGCCATCATCTGTCACAGAAACAATCATTTTGGTTGGAAGAGACCCTTGGGATCATCGAATCCAACCATCAATCAGCCCTACTCTACAAAGCTCTCTCCTACACCAGATCCCTCAACAGTCCTTCCGACTGGTCAAAACCACAACACTAATTCAAACCGTAAGACAGAAAACGCTGCAGTATTGCTTATAGACAATGCATAGAAAATGTACAAGTCCCCCAAGCAAACCCTCGAGTACTTCAGCTGCACAGGACAAGAGCAAACCCATGGGGATGTCCAGGACCGTCCTACAAGAAGAACGTAAGAGGACACAGCTTGCAAACCACGGGAGTTACAACACCCAAAGCAAGGCAGGAGTGAGCCCTAAATGTGTTTCCTAGGTATGAGGGGATGGCTTTGGAATGGAACGGTGCACTCCCCTCTGAGATTTGACACAGTTTATGGCTTAATTTACACAGAGTAACATTATTGTTGTTTCCCCAAATACAAGGATCTCCCCTTAATTGTCCACATAGAGAATTTAAATAGTTCAATGTGGAGTTGAATTCTTCATTTAAGTGGTTTGTGTCTTTATTGGATAATCTCTTACATGTGCTTCATTATATCAATAACAGTAGGATATTATTGATTTTTCTGAAGCCATTAAGTTCAATTAGCTTTACAATTGAAATGGAAAAATGGTAAATTACCTTTATTTGATGATAAAAACAGTAAGAGGAAAAAGAAGGATAATACCCTAATTTGTGAAGTATGTGAGCAGAGCAGTAAAGGTAAAACAAACAAATGAATATTAGCATAACAGCTCTAATCAGCACCGTTCGGCATTTAAAACTGGCATCATTATGCTTACTGGACTGTGTAGCAATAAGTAGTTGTGATGTTGTTTACCCACTTAATCTTGTGAATAAATTAAAGCAGAATAAATAATAAACAATAGGAAAAAGGGTGGAAAATCATTCGGAACAAATTAAGCTTCTGCTTATCCCCGGCCTAAGGCATGCACTGCATACCCCAAAAGTTGTTGAATATCGAAACGCGGGGATACTGGAAACAGAGACATGAACCTCCTCAGGGTCTTGGAAGACAAAGTTGGGCAGGTCTCAGCTCATCCCCACCACCTGCAGAGGGCAGAGGAGGACACCAGCAGGATGTTGCTGCAGGTGAGACACCGGAGCAGGTTGCCCAGAGAAGCTGTGGCTGCCCCATCCCCAGAGGTGTTCAAGGCCAGGCTAGATGGGGCTTTGAGCAACCTGGTCTGATGGGAGGCATCCCTGCCCGGGGCAGGGGGGTTGGAACTCCATGATCATTAAAGGTCCCTTCCAACCCAAACCATCTTACAATTCTACAAAGCACAACACACACTACAGGGCACAAGGAGCGCTGGCTCTCATCAGCGCCGTCCAGGTAGGTTTCACCCCCCTATAAAAGCATGGTTTAAATATCTTCCTCTTTTTGTTATAATCAACCTCGTCAGAAAACCACCAGGTTTTTATTTTTAATTTTAGATCACTTTCCTATATTCTTATTCACTCAATCCCTTCGCTACAAGCTTTTGGATCAGTGGGAATTTCGCTCTTATACACAGGAATTTTAATGCAATATGCAAGCATCGTGCAGGATTCAGTAGAAATCAAACTCAATTACCCAGCCTAGCTCCTGTGTGAACCCTGCCTATAAAACTCAGGGGTATGCAGATCCAGGAATTACCAACTCAAAGCTTCATTTAAAAACCCATTAAAGCATACGCTGGCGATCAACTAATATATGATAAGCCACCTGATCTAGAGTGGATTTTACTTATTAATTTTACAGGAACAGCACATTTTTTTTTGCTGCTGTTCGCAAATACCCCATAAAAATCCAAGCAGAGATAAGACCAGTGAAATACTAAAATAAAACCAAGAGTGGTGAATGAAATAACCTTTTGGTAAAATTTATATCTAAATCCGCATTTTAAGTTTACTGGAAAAGCATAGCAAAATGTTATCATTTAATGTCAATTACTGATCTCAGAAGACTAAATTCAAAGCTTTTAGCTGTTGTTGGGTTTTTTTAGCCCAGAACAAATCATAATCAGTTCTTTCTCCATTTACTACACCACCAAAACCAACTTTTTGACAAGCCTTGGGTTGCTGTCCCGAGTGCAGATTCGCCAAGGAGCCCTTCTCTCCACAGAGCAGGACCTGCACACACTTCCTAAGATGACCAGGGAGGAATTCCAGTGCCATGACGAAGCCTAAACAGCCTGACTCAAGAATATAGAAATAAATATTTTGCTAGACTGATTGATCACGGAAGACTGAGAGCTTTAAGTCCCCTGTATTCAGTCCCTGCCAGAAGGTACTGCATGCCTGGGGGGATTGGTACCAGGATTTGTAAAACCTCCAAGAAATCTCTTGTGTGATGCTGCCTTTCTCTCTAATACTGTTTCAGTTCCCAGCCATGCCCAGACTATTGATTTCTGCAGTGACTGCAATCAGTCATAATGAGGAAACAAGAAAGAAACCATCCATCCAGACATAAACCCACAATCAGATATTATCTGGGGCTCAGCGCTGATTTAATTTCTACTGACCCAGTCGTTTGGGTTGACTAGAGGTTTTGTGAGGGACTAAGAGTTCACTTTGTGCCCAACAGTAATCTCAGCTTATTACTGTGTTCATCATCTTCAAGACATTCTCCAAACAGCAGGAAGAACATTGTCTTACTTATTATCCCTATTTTTGCATGTTGAACTTTGTTGTTCTTATTTTACCTTTAGAGGTTGATTTTATTAATAATAAGAAAGTGTGTAGTCATAATTTCCTTATCAAATATCATGTTAACTATCCTTTTTTTTTTGGCTAAATAATTCACTTTTAGTGGCTTGGTTTCTTCTCCCCATGAATTCCTCCTCTCTGCTTTGTATCCAGCTCCAAGGATCTTTCCTGCTTAATCCTATAAAACCCTGGTTCATTCATTTTCCAGACGAGGAGTGTAAATTTTGAAGTCATGTATTCCAAAAGCTTTCCACCACTGGCAGCCTTCTAAAGAACTGAAGAAGACATCCTTAGTTCCTCCTCCTCTTTTTCTGCTCCCTCGCCATTTTTGTGCCCAGATACCTCTCCAGTTGTCTCACTTTAGCCCCACAACACTTTAAATGATTTTTGAAGCTGTCTCCTTCGACCTGGCTTTGTAGCACAGAAAGGTGTATGCTTCCAACAGCAGTATAAAATAATAACCTGTTTTATAGATGGAGAAACAGAGGTACAGAGATTGCATAGCTGGATCCAGACCAAGGTCCAGAGAAGTTCACCGCCGTGGAGAAATAGGTTTAATATTGCCACCTGCCATGGTCAGTGTGTCCAATGGCTGCTCCTGATGTGAGACGTAGCCCTTGGTCTCTTGCAGCCATGGGCTCTCATTTTCCCAGTTGTGGGAAAGGTTCTCCTACAGCTCTGTTTTTTTAGGACACTAACGTGAAACGATGACCAGAACCAAGATATTAATGGCTTTGTCACATTGCGACAGTTTTGCCCCCATCTGTCACAGCAGTCCATGATCTTGGCCCAGGGTATTTAAAAGACTACCCTAAAATCTGGGTTGAAGGCAAACCACTAGGCTGGTGTCTGCCTACCAAAATTCATCTGTGACTTAATATCTTATTTTAAAAGTCTTTTCTGTGAGCTGCACAGAATGACTCTGCAGACTGTGTGTGCCCATGGGCCATCCTCTGGGAAGCCTTTCTGCACGATGAGTTACAGCTTACCCAGGCAGAAGGCAGATGTTCTTGAAGGCAAGCGTAAGGCTGTGGAATCAACTGCAAACCTTAAGGAAAAAATTCACACCCACCCACCCCAGATGCAGGATACAAACCTTGATTCTCCCTGCTTTAACTTCAGCACACAGTAATTGAGGCATTAAAAACCAAAAAGAAACTCCCCCCCTTGCCTCAGAACAGACTTTCACAGTAAGAAAGCCAAGCAAACAAAAAAAATGCTATTAAAATAAAACACTCCATTGCTCACATTTCTCTTCCTGGGGAGAGATGACAGAATAAACACCACATGATAGATGCCAGTCCCGCTGCCTAATGCGCCACAGGACGACACTCCCACGCGACAGGGACGAGAGCAGCCTCAGACCGACAGCAACCAAACTAGGACAGCAAGCAAGAAGCATCCCAGGCTGAAGTTTCTGGCCCAGGGCTATCTCTCATTAAAACCATGCGAAAATTGTCACTTCAACATAAAGCTAAATGCAATTCAGCGGTATTGACTCAAGCCGTGGGTATTTTTCCCTATAGCCTGACACTGGAGGGGAACCTTCTAGTGTTCCCATAGATAAGCTGAACTGGATTTGCAGAAGGCCCCTAGTTGGGGAATTCTGCCCAGCTGGCAGGCAAACACTTTATTTGCTCTTTGCTCTGAGATGCTCACCTTGTGCAAAGGATCATTGCAGGTCTCGTACTATGAAGTCCTTTTGCCAATCATTCAATCACTTTATTTCACTTCCCCAGTATGGTCAGACTATCGATTTCTTTCTTTACTAATGCAATCATTAGTAATGGGAGAATAACAAAGCATCTCTCCCAGGTTTCAAACCCGCCATCAGATCTCTTCTAGACTTCACCATCGATTTAAATTTCTAGCAAACACTTCCAACCTTAATCGCTGGGAGCGTAGCTTTTGTACACGCCAGGAAAATATTTCTCCTTTAACGTTTTCAAAGAAGCTGTGTGTTAGAATGGATTTCCAGGTGTTAAGTTGTAATGTTGAATTTCTCTCTCCGCCAAGCCCAACGTGAAATTCTAATGCCCAGTGGCAAAAATGGCCCAACATTAAATGTTTGCACTATCGCTACACTTATTTCTCATTCAACGGATATATGCGTTTCTGATTAGTTCCTGGCTGTGCTCTCTTCATCTTTGATACCTTCAACCATGCTCCCAAGAATATAACCTTCTTCATTAGGAATCAGCATTCACATGCAGCCTGTTATCGTCACACAAATATTATAACTGTACGTACAGAATGAAGGAAAAAATCGTGGTTAAAACCACTGAATCAGGACTTCATGTCTTTGGGGACTTTTTCCCCACACAAGACACTTATCCTCTTGGAGTGTCACCTTTGTATTCATAAACTGGGATTCTATTAGACCTCCATACACCACCTTTCCCTCACTACACATGTATATTTATATACAAACACACAGGACAAGAAGGTATTTCACAGAAATCTGCCTTCTAGATAGCAGCATTCCACCTCTGGGTCGTGTAGGGTGTATTGCAGCACTGGGGTTTAGCCTTTCTCCTGCAGAAATTGCTGTGCCCTTTCCTAAGAAATTTCTAAACCAGCGTGGTCTCCACCTCCAAAGCTTGATGTTATTACTGTTATACTCTCAGGAATCAATAGCAATCACTCTTTGAGAGTTTTTATGGGTTTTGAGTAGAAAACAAAAAAGAGGGGAAAGAAAAAAAAAGTCACCCTCCTGATGAAGAACTGAAATAGCCTAAAGATGAAATATCTATTCTTTAGCCATTCTTAACTAACTACCTAAAACATGGTATGAGTGCTCATCTACTTCGTATGTACGCACACAGGGCCTGAACTTTGAAGAACATGGTTATGTGAAAGCGGAAGGTGACTGGGACAGAAACATCAAGTGCAGAGAAGTATTGCACAAACAGGAACACTCCGCTCAATGGTTCCTGAGGGAGCTGGCAGAGGAAAAGAAATAACAAGTCCACGTGTTAAAATGTGAGCAAGTTCTCAAGCAGTTGTGCTGAAATATCCCATAAAATACCTCAACAGTTAAATGCAAGCAATGATTGGTCTCCACAGAGGGATCAAAGTTGAGGCACTCTGAATGACACCGATGAAAGTCCCTTCCCAACACAGTATTTTCCAATCAGGTGCCATGCTACGATTTCCAACTTGGGAGAAAAGCATGTTTTCTCCCTTATTTTTACTTTTGACAAGGAGGGGAGGCTGGATTCGCCATCATTTCACAGAAACCCGAGCGTATTTCTGAAAGAGGTGCTGCAGTTCAAGCACAAAGCATCAAGCCCGATGAAAGGGCTGTTGAGTGACACCCTTTGGCCCGGGCTACGCGGGAGGCAGGACTCTATGATCATGATATAACCTCATCTGGCTTTTACCATCTGGGGAGCCGTGAAGCATAGCCTGAAAGAACCAGAGCTTCTGAACATTCGTAAGGTCTAATTCTATCTGTATCCAACCTAGCATGACAGCTGCACGTCCTAGAAGAATAGCTACATCTAAAATATAACGTGTTTCTCATGACACTCTCCCAAAGGCCATTATTTGAAGGCCAGTCCCACCACAAATACATCAGAGACACTGGCTTGGTTGCAGCATCAGTACATACCAGCCTGTTTTATGCCTGGTGTATATAAAGAGAGACACCAGTAGATCCTATGGTGGCTCTTCCATTGAATCAACCGCAGTCACAGTCAGCCAAAATACCATTTGACATTATAGAAGATGTAATTCCACCGGGATGCAGTTAAAACGAGTCCCAACTCCCTTTCCCTAGAGGAATGCAATTTATCTGGGCTTACAGCTGTTGCATTCACAGGGTAAGATTATAAAATAATCCTTTCAGGAGCATTAGGAGATATGGGTGGCCAAAGCCATAGCGTCGCACTGATGTCCTGGGAGACGCTCTAACTGGGAAGGTGATTTGGGGAAATGAGCATATGTCCTGCAGGACTTCTATGAATTTTAGTGTGCCCGCTAGAAAGCCTTGGCTTTTCCAAAAGCTGGGAATTGGGAAGGGAGCCCACTGCGTGATCGAGCCTTTTCATGAGAATCAGTAGTAAAACGGAGCAGAGGAAGAACTCAACAGAAACATAACATGAACTCAGTAGGACAGAATTGCATCCCCACGATGCTCTGCTGGTAAATACAACAGTTTCATGGAGTTGGTGCAAACCCTTACACCTACATAGTCCATGAACACATTGACGATTCCCAGCAGGTATAGATTTACTGCCTATTATTCATTCCTCCTTAGTAATAATATCAATTTAGCTGTTAGTTTTTGTTTTGACTCAGTGCTTAGGAATCAGCGGGGCGATAAAGCTATTTAAATGGAAATACTATTCAAATGCACAATCACCTGATTGGAACACGAACAGCTCCTGCTCCTGAACATTTCTCATATAATAGCTGATTTTTCCCTCATTAAATGCAAAAATCTGATTAACATTTAGATCACACGTGCTTTACTTTACAGCAATTAGGACCAGATACTAGAGTTTTGTTAAACTCTGTAGGATTTTTATGCTTTATCATGAAGGGAAGAACAAAGCAGCTCCATAATGCTACATCTGGCCCTTTCTACCGCTTCTGTTATACGTGCTCTGTCAAGGACAAACGTTAACTTTAAAGAGAGTCTGCAGGGACAAACTTACTGAGGAAAAGAATTGCACACTCGGATGAACTCAGCTTCGTAATGTAGTACAATGATTGGTAATTCTGTAATTCTGTGTATTTGCTGGCAACACCCAATTAAACAGTCTAAGGGGTTACAGCAACTACAGATTAGGAGATAGGTGCTAGAAAAAAACACGTATCTGGCCTGAAAATTAAAACCTTTTTTTTTGTTCTGATCAAAAAATAACAGTAATCTGCAATTCATAAGGTTCAATTCAAGTTAGAAAGGATCAAATCTAAGTTGTTCTGAGAGCTTCAGAAATACAACTGAAGAGGTAATTTGTGATGTCCACCGCTTTATTTTTCTCAACCCACGTTGTCACATACTTCACAAGTTGTCATGCTGTGCAGGAGATGTTAAAACATACCCCTCAGCTCTCAAAAAGAAGCACAACCAGAATTAAACAGCAAAATAAAACAAATGAAACCGTATCGTAAGAATCCCCAAGTACATCAACAATTCCTGCCACGATTTGCTCTGACTTGTCCCAAAAGAGACTCAATTTTAATGAAGCACTTTCCAAAATTAAATTCCACCCTTACAAATGGGGCGGAAACATTTCCCAGACAGATGGTGTGTCCTGGAATGTCCTGGGTTTCTCAGGGTCTTGCAGGCTCAAGACCCCCGACAGAGCAGCTGCCCAGCAGGGGTGCAGTGAGGCTGCTGCATCCCAGCCCAGCATCTTTGCCTGTTCAGCATAAAGCTGATCTGCACCACACACAGCAGATGTGACCCCGGTCCCACACACCAGATGTGCCACTCACATGATGAGCAGGTCCACACGTGCAGTATACCCCCAAATCTGCAACATGTGGGATCCCTAGCACGGACAGCCCAGCACTGGTGAGGCTCTGATGCATGTACCAACAGCAGAAAGTCAGTAATTACATTGCCAGAGGTCTCTAATGGTTTAGTTTCCTTTAGAGCAGCTCACCAGAAACACAGTTTGTATCATTCATGCTTCTTGCCACCGTGCTGGGCAAACCAGGCAGAAAGTTTCTCCTGTCTGCTCTTTCTTTTGATGTGCCACCCTAACCACCACCACCCTAACCCACCCCCATCATCTGGAAATGCAAAATGCTGGTTTTGCACATCTCTGTAAGGGAGCGAGCAGGCACGCACACGCGGTGGAAGAGTTCTCTCCCCACCATACACACCCAGGTTTAAAACCAATGCAAATCCATTCTCTCTCTTTACAGGTCACCTTTAATCTTTTATACCAGCGCTTACCGGGGTCAAGGTTGAACCGACTGAAGAAAAGGACTCCGAGTGCTTTGAAAGCGACTGCGAGTACAATCTTGTGTTTGCATTTAATTAATCAGCCAAAGCTTTCAAATCTCTACTATTATCTCTTTAATAGACCAGCACCCTGAAGGCTTTTGCGGGGAGCATCACGGCCCATGGGGCAACACTGATGCCAACCACCCCCAGTCCCAATTCCCAGACTCGTGGCGAGTCTACACGGCATGAGGAGCGTGAACAAAAGAGCTCCAAATTTGGGAGACTAAATATTAATTGATAGTAAACAGAGTAAGATTTAGTGGCGGTGATTAGCCTCCCCAGTTGCTTTATGGGTAATGTCAGTGGTGGTTAATGAACTGTGTCTTTTTCTTTCTGCTTTTTTTGTTGTTTTTTTTTTCCTTCTTAATCCTACAGATGTCCAGCATGGAAGAGCTGTTCCTCAGACGGCTCCCAGATGAACAGCCTGGTGAATGTCTAACTTCCCACGCAGTCTGTATTCCTCAGAAACTAATTAGTGATATTTCAGGAGCTGTGAATGATGCAATGATGGAAGAGTCTCTCTTTTTTTTTTTTTATTACATTGTAATTGTTCGAGATATATTAATAATCTAAATCAGGCCTGCTCTCAATTGCTTTCCACAGCACCAACCTGATGCCACCAAAAGACCTTGAGGACCCAAGGGGCAGGACAGGATGTGCCTCCCAGGGGCGAGCTGTAGCTTCGCTTTAATCACAGAATCTCAGGGATTGGAAGGGACCTTGAAAGATCATCTGGCCCAATCCCCCTGCCGGAGCAGGAACACCTAGATCAGATCAGAGGAACGCTTCCAGGTGAGTTTTGAATGTCTCCAGAGGAGACTCCACAACCTGCACACAGTGGGCATCTTCTCATGGACAATAGCAGGATAAAACATCACCAATTTACACAGCAGAGAGGAAGGAGCAAGACAAATGTCTTAACTGAGTTAAATTAGTTAGCTACCAAGCGCTTTCCCACCAAAGCCCATATAATAGTCTTTTGACATGTTTATTTCAGAAAACACCATTGTAGTTTGCTGCCACACGAAGCGTCCTCTGACCTTGACAGACTATTGTCAGAGCCAGTCACAAACCTGGCACTGGGCAGCTCTGTAAAAGGCTTTTTTTCCCCCCAACCACCCAATCTCAAGTCCCTTTCCAGGCCTCCACCCCCTGTTAACCAAGCTACTTAACACAAGAAAAAGGCTAAAGGAGATTTTCTCCAGTCCTGCTATTTCCCATCCACGACTATACTGGTAAATGCACCACAAATACCTGCACAACATGTTTTCTGAGCCTATTCCAGTTTACAGTGCCCAATAAAGGTCTTCTCCTTCACCCCAAAAACTAGTGAATGAGGCAGTAGCAAACTGCTGAACATGGGGGGAGAAGGAGAAACCCACCCAACCAGCCTCTGACTGATCACCCAACTATTCTTTATGAACCAAGATCCAAAGTAGTCTCAAGCAGCTGGCTGAATTTGGGATCTGGCTCTCCCAAAGTGCCACATCAGCGCGGTACCATGTGCCCTCCGTCTCCGCTGCCGTCCCCAGAAGCCAAGCGGAACCCAGGCTCTTCCAGAATAAGCCCTTGCATACAACTGTGTGAAATCAATAGGCACTTAGAGTCATTTTCTGTAACAATAGCACATCACATGATAAACGAATCTGTTCGGGGGAAGAGATGACTTTTTTTATTGTTACATCCAATTTATCACTTAGTCTTTCCGCAGAACGGATTCAAAACAAAGCTATGTGCATTTATGAGAAAGTTTAAGAGAAGCAGCATCAGCTAAAAGAGGGAAATCAAAGGAAAAAAAAAAATAAAGATGTTGGGGTTTTCCTCACCCTCTTCCCCCTCCCCCCCTTCCATTATTCCTGCCAGAAACCAAATGGTTTGACTATGCCTTTATCATCCTCAACAAGAGAGAAACAGGAAAATTAAAAGAAAAAACCAAAAAGTACCTTCCTTGCCTGAATGAAATCCAAATTGAGGTCAATTATTAACAAAGACAAATCCCTCTGTCATTTTCACGAGTCCCAAAAAAAAAATCAAAGCAACTTTGATACCTAGGCGTGTCTCCATGGCCATCTAACTCCTGGGAAGGCTATCAACTAATCTGTCTGTGCTCTGTAGGGGTTCCCCTCCTTTATTAGCACTGCAGGTTCAGGGCATAACCAGAACTCTTTCAGTAGGAAAGCCTGGAGCCTTCACCACATGCCCCTCACTTAAAAAAAAAGAAAAGACTTCAGTTCCCTGCTCTTCCCAAGAGGACTCACATCATCATTCCTGCCTCAAGCATGGCAGCTCCTGCTCCAGCTCTACCTCTTCCAGCCATGATATAGCAGGAAAAAAGAGCAAAAACTGGCTCCACCTTTCAAGAAATAAATGTAAACAAGGAGGTCAGGAGAGGGATCAGGGCTGCGAATGCTGCAGGATGGGATAACAGAGAACCTGCCTTGGGAGGTGTTTCTGGACACCACACTCATGTCAACTCAATTCCCAGACCAAACTATGATAGTAAGGCATCAGCTCACACCAACACCTCAACTCCTGATTTTCGGCCCCAAATTCCTCTCCAACTTCTGAGAGCAAACATTGAAGAGGAGAAATCCTTTTTTAGCTTTGACACCAGGGAGCATCCCTGTTTTGTCTTTTTCTCCTTTAAAAGCAAAAACGTTCAGCAAAACACAGCTTCCAGGAATCACCGCATTATAGAGCGAGGTCAGAGGTCTCTCTTTCAAAGCATGCCTTTTACATTGAAGACACTGGGAAGCATGCTCTGTTCCAGCAAGGAGGGAAAATAAGGTTGGCTGGAGGTCCACTCATGCTAGATTTGTTTTCCCCTACAAAGGCTCTCGCAGGGCTGAGGCAATATATTCACAGCCCCATAAATCCATAAATGTTGACAGAAGTATTATTTGGGATCACTGGACTTTTGTTCTTTCACCTGAGAGCAGATTACCTTCTGCTTCTGAACAAAACGGCCCCTTCGGCCACCACCAGGACACAAACCTGTCTGACAGACTGTGCAGCAAACCACATTGTCCACATAAGAGCTCCTGCAGAGACCACCCCATGCAGGAGAGAGAGAAGGAGCAACCAGCCACCATGCAGAACTCCAGATCCCAGGCAGGCACTCGCTCTCTTTGGCAGAGTTTCAGATGCTAATGAGGAAGCAGCATATGTGGAACCTGCCTTAAGGACAGCCAGACACAAACTACAGACTCATTATGGGATGCCGCAACTGGAGCATCCCATTACCATAGAAAAGGAAAACAAGGTCTGTGGATTGCACTGCACTGAGACATGGACACAAGGATGACCATGACCTCCTGGGCACGATGCTCTCCACTTCCAATATTCAGTAATTTTAGTACAGTCACCCACATCTGAGAAATGGCTCACTCTTCATTCCATAGATCTTTAGAAAACTACTGACCCTGCAGAAAATCAGCCACCACCTCTTGCACTAACAACAAACTTACTTTCCAAAGGGGAAAAAAAAATAAAAATAAGCTACAAGAAATAAACAAACTTAGTTCTCTCAACACATCAACTCCTTCCCATAGCAAGGAAAGAGACCCTGCTGTGCTATCCTCTCCTCCAGGTGACAAGCCGCTAAGAAAGCACAGCCAACAGCAATGATATTGCCCAGACTTGCTGCCAAATCAAAGGTGGGAGGAGGAACCGCTTGTCTTTGGATGGAAGAGCAGTAGCAAGGACTTGCCAGTAACGGTGCTTTTATGGGAAGTTCTGTGCTTTCCCTTGGGAAAGGCCTACTCATTTGATTGCCAGAAAATATTTAAGGATTGCTACCCAAAATAATTTTTTCTGCTACTGTACCATATGTTTGTGGCTCTAACCAGGCTAAAATATATATATATATATAAAATCACATTCTCATTACTCTAAGTATGACCAGTCACAACTGAAATATTAAGCTGTCAGACAATTCCCACTGCAGCCAGTGCCTTGAAAGCCCCCCATCAGAGATGGTGCATCTCATCACAGCCTGTACATTGTGCGAGGCAGCTCCAGGACCGTGTTTTGCCCAAGTGAATCATGATGCACTGAAATAGGTCATGCGTGAGTGTCAGACTCACATCTACACAGGAAATTTGATTTAAGTTTAGTGGTACATACATTTCTTCTGTTTTAGCTCCCCACCGGGAGAGCTGATTAAATGCAGAGAAAAAAACCTAAGACTGGTCCTAAGAGTCAGTTCTTCAGTGCCCTAAAAATCCCTACGGCAACTGCTCCTCACTGTACAGCCAGTGGGTGTGGACACATTCTGCTCACCCCAAAACCAACCACCAAAAACACAGCTACCAGAAACGATGGCAGGATTCCATTTATTTACTGGAAAAGAAAGAAAGTTTCTACCCACTGCCTTTATTCTGTACTAGAAACCTGCAGTCCTGACTGCACTGAAGGGAAAGGGCACAGTTATTTATATATTTTATTACCATTGACTGTTTTGCTTTTTAAACTTCAGCACACCTTAAAAACTTAAGAGAACTGCAGTCAATAGCTCCAGAGTCTGAATCTCAGCTGACTTGCAGAATGGCTGAAAGGGCAAGTCAACCCTCTAGACCTGGACACTTAGGCTTTTTCTTAGCTTTTCGTGGGCTAATTCAAAAGCCAAAGGTTTGTGGCCGTGCCTGTTTGTGCCAGGTGCTGCACTAACACAGAGCAAAGTCCTGGCTTCTGACAGTGCACCTTCAGGAGAGACAGAAGAGCAAACACACAGGAACAGCAGGGTAAGATTCCACAATAGGCACTAGCACAAAGGAAACCCAATATTTCCTGAGGTTTTGTAGGCACAGAGGTTAGTTTCCTGAGAAGAGACATAAAAGGTTCTTTTGCAGATGCATATGGCAATCTCTTCCCCATGAGTCACAGCTCTTCTGAGGTGGCATAAAATATTGACTTGAAAATATGTACTGGCTTTGTGTCCAAACAAATCACAGTAGGTTGCAGACAACTAGGTCTCCTAGACCCTGAAGTAAGGAGTGGTGCTACAGGATGATGTCCATCATTGAGGTGATGGTATTTTTCTCCAAAGAATACCACACGTGTAGATACATGGCATTTTTCGCTCCACCAAAGGTTGTGTGTTGTTTTTTTGTCTCCTGAAGAAAGCAGCCAGAAACGGTGATGTTATCTTTGGATAGAGAAACACAAAGAACTTGCATTCTATTTCCAGCTGGATAATCTTCCAGGACATCAATACCCACTAAAACGTTTAGAACAATTTATATACTCTTTATGCTCTCTAAAAAGGAAACAGCCTTTAAAAGCTGAGTTACACACTATAATTACTCTAATTCTCTGCATCTGGCATTCAAAAGAACCCAAATTAAACACCACAGAGCACCTCAAGTGCATCCACGGAGCAATGAAGGTGGAATTAACTCCAAATTAAATGGGACGCCCTCAAGAGACTATCGAACCACTAGTCAAAGTGCATAGATTAAAACCTTTTTACATTATTGCACAGATTATTCCTCTTAGGGCAGAGTAAGTATTTTGAGAGTTTGCTTCAACACCTCACAACCCTTCTTGGACTAGAGAAAGGCTTAAATTGGAAAATCCTGGAGCTAAGCACCATCAATATTGGAGAAGTTCTAGGCTGGATCTGCTCCAAACTCTACAGCTTGGAATTAATCGTTGATCTTCTGGTGAATAAAGACCTTTCTCCCTTGCTGTTACAGCAGAGGCAAACACAGCCAGCACAGTGCACACACAGCTACTACTGCTCTAACCCACTCAACATCCGCAGCACAGTGAGATGAGGAGCTGCCATTAAAGTCAAAGTACATGACTACGGGGAAGCTACAGAGCAAATTCTTCTGGGGTTATTTTGAGATGTGCTACATCACACCTACAAAGGATTTAGGAAGGAACCGCTGTGTTCTTCATCCTCAGGGCAATGCAGCCGATAACCCAAATGTCCTACAACGAGCAGATTTGAAAGCAGCAACACAAGTTGTAACAGATGCACGTACTGTCTCTGCTCAATTGATATGTGTGGATGCAGCAGTCTTTTTCCACTAATCCAATGTCAGGCATCCAAAAGCATGGAGGATTGCTGCCTACAGAAGATTTATGGGCCTAATAATTTAGTCAATGTGCTTAAAATTAAACAAGTCTGATTTTACTTCAAAGATGTGCACCTTTGCTCACTGTGCAACTGCATCATGATACCTAGAAATTCACATCTGCATGTAAGGAAGCAGAAGGAGAGTCTCTTTGAAGAATACGCCCAAGAGCAACCTACATCTTCAAGCTGGTGAGAATGACAGGCAGGATGTAGAGAAGGTTGCATCTGCTTCCCTATCAGTGACCTACAAAAGGAACTGTGTCTCCAGGATCCAAGACACATGGCAAGTAAGCCACAAACCACACATGTCTAGCAAAAGGTAATCCACCTACTATCTTCACAGCACGCCTAGGACTCTGCCTCCTTGTTGTCCATCAGAAGAAGCGGACAGAGATGAGAAGGCCAAGGAAGGGAATTCACCCTACTCTACCTTAGAGTTGTGCTGTAATTTGCAGTTGCTTTATCAGGAAGACAAGGAAAAAAAAAAATATATCACTGCTGAGACTGGGGGCAAAAAACAAACCAAAATAAACCAAGTCTCAGTTTTCCACCTGGGAACAGATCGAGTCACATGAATTGTACTGATGCCACAGAGAAGCCCAGCCACAGTAACCTGCAGCACGTCCTAGTTCATCAGATTTGCAAATGTTATTGATTTATCTACACAGCTCTTTATAAACAGTCATCCTACTACCCACACAGAAATAGCAACAGCTAATAGATGCTCCGAGGATAAATAGCTGAAAGAAACTATCTGGGGGATGGACTTACATTTAGCAAGTACAGAAATCTCATTCTAGAAGTCTTGAGTGTAATTACAGCATTTCTTCTCCATACTCTCTCCCTTCGCAAGACTCTGGCAATTGTGTGCATGTAACCAGAAGCCATTAAAATAAATTGGTTAATTTTAATGAAGGTGCTCAATACAATGCCTAACAATACAGTATATGTCCGTGTGAGGATGGTGCATATAAATGGTCCAGGAGTTCAGAAGGAACATGTGGCTGCCCCCTGCCGTGTGTCGTCTGGGCCTATAGCGACGGAAGTCACCAGTAAAGCTAGATACACGTGACTGCAGAGGTAGTCCCCGGCTCTTTGTTCAGTGTCAGATTATTTCATCTGATTTAAATGTCATTCTGCTACATGTGCTTTAATACTCTGTTTGCTGTAATGCACTGGCGATTACATTTGCGATGGAGGCATCATCATCCAACTTCCTCTCTCGTCTCCCCTTCCATCTTGCCAGCGTACAGCCGCGCAGGTTATTTTGCTGCATCTTTTTATATTTCATGCTTTGTCTGTCCATAGGCTTATCTTGCTTTGCCATAAAATTGTGCAGCCTGCTTATCTGTCTGTGCTCTCCATCGATGTGATGCATTCAGAGGTATTAGAGGTTGCTTACCTCCCCCTGCTCTAACTCTTTCTTTCCCCGTTCTGTATCACTGAGTATTTTTTTTCCTTACCCTGCCACAAATTCCCTTTTCTAGGTTATTTACACACCAAGCATTTACAATTCCTTCTGTTCTTTTTATGCCAATAAGTCCAAATTGCTTCAAGCTGCAGCAGGGTAGGGTTAGGCTTGACATTAGGAAAAAAAATTTCACAGAAAGAGTGGTCAGTCAGTGGAATCAGCTGCCCAGGGAGGTGGTGGAGTCCCCATCCCTGACTGTGTTTAAGAGTAGATTGGATGTGGTGTTAAGGGATATGGTATAGGGGAGAACTTGTAGAGTGGGGCTGATGGTTGGACTTGATGATCCCAAGGGTCTCTTCCAACCTATATGATCCTATAAGGCATCCAAGAGAAATCCCACCCTCTGAAGCAGAGACTGAAGACACCTGCCCTTTCTCAGCTGCCAGGTGAGCCTTGAATGCTGCGAGAGTTAAGACCACTTCACCAAACTCCTACCATATTTTGACTTTTTTTAGCTACTGTCGTTGGATCCTAAAAAGAATTATCTGGATACTGCATGGGATTATGTAATTCTGAATGAAGACTAATTATCCCAATTTAAAAGGTTTCCATATTATACCTTACTGAGGCTGTGAGGTTTTTTTGACTCTCGTTCCAGAGTCAGATTAAAAGGCAGTTCTAGATGCTGTTTATGAATGTATTCTCCCCACAGACCTTTGAAAATTTATCAACCTCTTCCCACACCTAAAACACCACAATTCTACAGCTCTCAATCCCAAATCTTTTTCGTTAATTCCAAGCCCTTGAGTTTTCCAATACAGATTTCAATGCTTGAGCATTGTAATTTCTAGTTGATTTCCCCTGTCTCCCCCTCCCCACTACCTTCATTCCTGCTTTCTTTTAAAAGCTCAGAAATTTACATCAATTTCTTATGGCATTTATCTCCCATTTCCCTGGCAACAGAGAGACAAAGAACTACTATTTTTTATTTAGGCACTAAGTAATGAAACCTGTCCTATTCAGCAACGCACACAGGCACATGTCGGTGTTGCATCAACATATTTAAACAGTATTTCACTCTGGCCTTAGTTAGTAAATAACCTTTACAAGTTTTTGAAGCCCTGACATTTTACATTCAGGGATTTGACAAATACCTTATTATTTACATCCATCTTTTATGCACCTTCCCTTCAATCTCCACATCTGCTTTCCTCTCTGTATTTATTCCTTCTCTTTGCTTCATGATCTTACTTATCACTGTGTTCTCTTCCTGATACACGCTTTATCTATACTTAGATTATTTTTATTGTCCCCTCATTTGTATAAAGGGCGTTCTAAAGGGCTCTAATCTACCTGACTGAGTAGCCTCAAAACAGTTCAACATGTAACGCTTGACGTACAGCAGCTTTCAGCGTCTCTGTTGTATTTATCTCACCTCACTCCTGTTCATCCACTCCTGACCATGTTCTTCCAAGCTCTGGTCTATGGAATTTACACACCCTTTTTTCCTCTTCCCTTTGCTCATACCGTATATTCATCCATTCAAAGCATTTACAGACACTCGTCACCGCACATCTAAATGCCTATTGATTAAATTACAGCCGGTATTCTTTGGATACCCTCTCACCTCTTCATCCAATTGTGTCCAGGCACTACCGAAAATGAAAGGTCAGACGCTGCCCCTAATCTGTTTGCACAACTCCCCATGGAGCCCAGGGTGACCCATCCTCCACAAGGTCTTCCAGCCCCATCACCCTGTTACCAGAGTGTTTCACAGCAGATGAAGTGAGCCCAACAAAGAACCCAGTCAGGTCCTGCGCTCCCCATAAACCTGTGCATTAAACAGTCACTCATGGCCACACCACATACCCACTGACAGCCTTCAGTCCTCCAACCATTGCATCACGGTGGCCCCAGACCCGTGCAGGACCTGCTGATGCCCTGCATACTGGAATCTGGAGGAGTGACTGGAGGAATCACACACCTCCACTGCACAAGGGATATGCAGCGTTGCCAGTGGTGTCTGCACGCACCAAACCTCTTCCAGAGGGAGGGTGGAAGTCACAGGTGGCTAAAACAAACTTTTGACGGAAATGGATGGTAAGGAAGAGTCAAGGATCCAAAAAAACATCTCAGCAAGCTGAATGCTAGTTAGAAACATAGAATCATTTTGTTTGGAGAGGACTTTTAAGACCATGGAATCCAACTGTTAACCCAGCACTGCCCAAGTCCACCATTAAACCACGTCCCTCAGCAACACATCTACCAGTCTCCTAAACACCTCCAGGGATGACGACTCCACCACCTCCCTGGGTGACCAGTTCCAATGTTTGATGACCCTTCCAGTGAAAATTATTTTTTTTTCCCTTTAAACCCACCCTAAACCTACCCTGGTGCAATTGGAGACTGTTTCCTCTTGTCCTATCCCTTGTTATTTGGGAGATGAGACCAACCCCACCTCTCTACACCCTCCTTTCAGCTAGTCATACACAGCAATAAGGTCTCCTCTCGGCCTCCTTTTCTGCAGGCCGAAGAACCCCAGTTCCCTGGGGTGAAGCAAACTCGTTCTAGCTCACCAGCTAGGAAGAAAACGCTACAGCCATGCCGGTTCACATGGATTCGAGGACTGACAGTACTCTCTCCACAAAGGGCTTGCATCAGCTTATTGGCCTTATATTGAGCTCCATCCCCTACAAACACCCACATGAGCTCCAGTCTGTGACAGTCTAGCTCACCAAACGCTAGAGCTTGTGTTCCCTCTGTGAAGGAAGCGAGATGCTGCAAGCTCAAGGCATCCTTGTTCACCATAGTTGACAACATGAAGGCCATGGCCCTACCAGCAGCTTCATTATAACAACGCTGTTAACAACAGCGAGGGGCCACTGGCCTGTAAATGCCTCAAGGCATATCAACAGCCACCTGTAGCAGCACCTTTGGCACATAAATAGGAACTCATTTAAAGAGGGGAGCAAAAATCATCACTATCATTTTCCCATTAAACAGAAGCAGCACCATCCAGGCCACAACCCTGTAACACAGAGTCACAGAATCACAGAATCTCAGGGATTCGAAGGGACCTTGAAAGATCATCTAGTCCAATACCCCTGCCAGAGCAGGAACACCTAGAGCAGGTCACACAGGAACGTGTCCAGGCAAGTTTTGAATGTCTCCAGAGAANTAACAGTGTTAATGTATTTGCTGTCTCAATAGGTGCTGCCACAGTATGTCCACACAGTCTCAGGCGCATAAGTTACCTAAATCAGGCTTTGGAGGAGGTTTTCATCACTATCTACCCACATAAAACACAGTCAAGCACGGGAGCATCGCCACTGCTGGATCTGGCCCAGCTAACGTGGCTTACATTGACCAGCCACCCAAGCTAAATTCAGGGATTCCTGTACATCTAAGGATCTTGAAACCAGGATACTAAGTGGACTTCAACATTTTATCAAAGCTGTGACTAATTTTCCAACTTGTGAAGCCCAGTGGGTCTTAGTAGCCCACAGAGACAGGGCTGTCAAAATGTTTTCATACTGCCTGCAAAAAAAAATTTAAAAAAAATATAATTGCCAATTGCTCTTTCTGGAGTTGAAATTGAGTATTAAACCCACGTATTACCCAAATACAGTTTCCAAAGGAACTGGGGATTCTAATAGTCTAATGACTGTCTCCTAGAGTTCATTTTTCACTTTTCAATAATTGGTTTTTCAGTTGCATTTGCATAGAGTACATGTAAAATTCCATAGCCCATTAAGTTAATCACAACATGAAGCTAATAAGCATGGACACGCAAAGACATACCTAAGCCCAGATCAATTTTTGAAGTGGTGATTTGAAGTTGCAGCAGAATAACTGCTCCTTGAGCCTGCCAATTTGATAGGTAAGAATGTGTTTTAAAAAATTGAAATTTTACACTGCTGAGAATAGCCTGTAGTTATTCAACACACTCAACTTCTGAAGAAAAACGAGGAAAAAAGAAATTAACACAAAGAGAAAACCCCACACACTTTGAGAAGAGGATTTTAGTGATAGTTCAAGCAATTTAACGAGCAGTTTCCCTTCTGTGTTTGCTTTCCCCCCCTCTCTACCTTTCACCCAACAGCATCTCCCCTGCAACAGGCTGAGTGCATTAAGGAATGATGCTCTACAGCATCCAGCTCTCCACAGCCTCATACAAGTACCACTCTCCAAGTGCTCTTAACCACTGCATTTCCAATTACATCTCCACCCAGCAGAACTTTGAGGAATGTCTATACATCAGCAGGCTCCTTCAGTTCTCACAAACCATCTTGAAATCACATTTTTCCAGCCCCTATAGCCTTTGAGTGGCCACACACCCACCTTGTCACTCTCTATGCTTCACTCCAGCTTGCCCAAACAACACCTACGGATCACAGAGAAGGTGTCCAACCCTGCCTGGGAGGCTGGAGCCATCTCCTAACCCAGCACAGAAGGGACACCCCTCTCCTGCTCTCTGAAAACGGGAGATTTCCATGGGAAAGTTTCCACTTTGCAGAACAGTTCTGTGCCGCCGGCTTCCCATCTGCCTGCCTGGAAGGCTTTGCTCGAGCCTGTTCTTCGAAAACAAGGTTTTTTTGTTCTGGAAAACCACGCCTGAGAAAAAAAAACAACAGCCTTTTTCTTGTCTTTTTGTCTTTAAAATTCTTTTTTTTTTTTAAATACTGTTTCACCCTGACACAGAATGGGAATTTTTTTATCTTACTTTTGAAAAACACGCCCGTTCTCCCATGTGAAAGCGGGATTTCCATTTTCTGGCAAGGTCTATACGCAAGGACTCAAACAGAATAGATGATGTCAGAGCTTAAGAGCTTTCGGGATGATAGTTTTGTGGCGGCAGAACCGCTCTCTTTTGAAGCTTAAGGATTTGAAGGAAATTATGGGAATGTAGCCAGAGGCGGTTTGTTCAGTGTTGGCTTGAGGGGGGGTGGGAGCTTGGCAAAAAAGAAAAAAAAAAAAGAAATCATTGCTTTCTTTCAAGAATATATTAAATACATTTGAAGGCATTTTCTCTTTGTTTAGACATCTTGGTGTTTTCCAGTTGATTTGCCGAGCGATACATTATTTAAAATATATCATATAAATGAAGAATCAAGATGTTGTTTGGTAGAAGGTGAATTTCCTCTGATGGGAGAGGCACCAACCCATTGACTCAAGTGCTCTGGGCTTTTCCGAGGAGGTTCAATGGGATTTGGCACAGGTTTCCCTTTAATGCCATGGCTACTCTTTATTTCTCTGTAATTGTTCAGATACGAAGCCTTAATTTTTTTGTTGTTGTTTTTTGTTAATCATGACATCATGGGTGGAAACAGGGCAAAGCAAGCAGCCCCAGAGGGAAATAAAAATCAATCCAAGCTGCTCATTAAAAGGTAAACCGTCAATAATCTTTGTCAGGCCTTTTTATCTTGGGTTTTAGCACAGTGTGATCCCTAAGGCAGCATGTGGTATTGAGATTTAAAATGGCTCCTACTTTTCACATCTCCATCAGAAAAGATTAACTCCTTCAACGCAGGCTGAAGTTACCCCGATTCTAATCAGCAGATAAAAATGGTACAGGATTATAGAGATCATTTTGTAACAGCTTTTCTGTATCTGTGCTGGCAGAGAAGGAAAAGATCAGCTTCTGAACTTGATTGAAATGGTGCAGTATCTCCATAGACAGAGCCTCCACAATGAAAACTCAGATTAGAATCTGACCATTTCATACTTCAAGCATTTATATATATAAAAAAAAGGATTTAACTGAACATGTGTGGATTTTTCTTAAATCAAAATAATAACATAAAAAATGCAAAGCCACCAAAACACAGCGACCAGCTATCTAATTTAGGCAAACACCATAAAAGTTTATTTGGAAAGCTAATTTATCTAAATACTTGATACCGAGACTAAAGATTCTTCCATCAATTTACTGGGAACTGAGCCTTCTACAGCACAACTTCATGTCTTTGAAATTAGGGTGAACTCTTATCATATCATTAACATCAGGCTAATTACAGAAGTGATAACAGCTCGTTTCAGGAGAAATAGCATTGTTCCGTCCGTGTACCACGTCTTATGAAAAATTAGCTTCCTGAAGAACAATTATTCTGTTCTTCACCACAGTGCTTTCAAGCAGACTGCCAGCTATCTTTGCCTACACGTCCTCCTCCATGAATTTACTGCATTGGATAAAGCACCATTTAAAATCATGGTGGTTTTTGGCTTTCCTCTTACACACAAGCTTTAGGCTGTAAATTTAAGGGGTAGGTTACAGAAAGGTACGGCTAATGAATACACAGATCAAGTCAAACCGTTACCTCATGCTACAAATAGGTATTTCCATATTAAAATGGAGCAACAACTAAATCTGGATTCCACCACCTCAGGCCTTTTTGGAATAAGGATTTGGGTGCACAGGAAGCAAACACCTACAATTTACACACATGATCAAAATATTAAGTCAATAGATGCAACTACATATATATAGATTGCAACTCCTACTGCAAATCTGCCTTCCACTGGGATGATGCCAGGACACTGGTTATTTGTGACAAAGCTATCTGAGACCCCACTAACGTGGTAGGCAGCACAGCCACCCTCACAGCTCCTGAGAGTACTGCACACCAGGAGAGCACACTCGTGTTTGTCATGCAAACACATGAAGAAGTGACCAAAGATCCCACCATGAAACCGCCTTGCTTCTCACAAGCATCCCACTGGGGGACAGAGCCTGTTAAAGCAAGTGCATTATTCAAGTGTGATAAGGAATTTTCTAGAAGCCATAGGATCTTTAACACAGGGAGCAGCAGACAAAAATTAGAACAAAACCATTGCATTCTCTGCTTCATCATGGTCCTAGAGCCAGGTTTTCTTTACGTGATGCTTGAACTCCAGCAGTGAGGTAGGATTAAGGATAAAACCCATGGTGGGCACACAAGCTTGCAACAGGAAAAAAAACAAAGCCACCAAAACACAACCTAGTTGTGCAATGCAGGTTTAAAGTGATGACAGTACAAAGACAGTCCACCAGCAGAGGAATGCAGCTTATGAGAAGCCTTACAATACCCATCTACGCAGAGGTATGCGCTTCCCTTAATCAACACTCTTTATTTTAGCTCATCAGTTTGAATAGAGACCTAAAAGTGTGCTGAATTATTTAGCTTGTTACCACTGGATAACATATTAGGATAATAATCTGCTGTATTTACAATACTGAATAGGTTCTGATTTTTCCTCCCTACTTATCTTGGGATGTGAACGTTGAAAAAGAAAACGTGAAGTTTAATGATGTTTTGTTTGGGCCTGGAAGGGCCTAATTTTAGAAATACCAGTAACCCAGTTGATCTGGAGCTAGGTCCACAGCAGGACACAGGGAGCACGGCAGTATCTGGAGCTGGGCACCATGATTTCCCATGGTACAAAAAGAGAGAGGGGCTTGGAAACAAGAGCACCAACAGTGTAGTGGTCAAGGTAGGCAAGGGGAAATGCTCTAAACCCCATCCCACCTCGCTTTTGAGCCCCAAAAACCTGCATTAAGATAAAATGGTGATGCAAAACTGGGTTTCATTGTGGTAAGTAACCACAGGTACTGAAAGAATCTTCTGATGCAGGGAAGTGGCTCCACCCTTTCTTTTCAAATTGGGAGAAAGGGATGGGTTGGGAAACAGAAGATGGAGGCATTCCTGCCCCGAAATGAGAAGACTCCCCTTTTGCAACACATCCTTTTGTAAAGGCAGGGCTCTTGGCCACTTCACACGAGCTACAGCCACAGGTTACCCACTGAAAAGGACAAAGGTGGATTTCAACTTTCACCTAAGTGGCCTTTAAACCACAAACCCACTTGAAGCTAAAGTTAAATACATACCTTGAGGCAAAAAATTATCTGAAAATATTTAATGGGCATCATCTATGGGCTGATCAAACACAATCAGCCGGAAAAGGCTATCAGAGGCATGACCCTGGACCAGCTCCACATGTATTATGAGAGAAGCAATCAAAGAGATCACATAAAAATCACGTGACTAAGCCAGCCACCAGAAAATACATATGTTGTTTCTCAGTTTGGCATCTGGGGATTGCAGCTGCCAAGAGAACAGGAGCACCTGGGACTTCTGGAGCAAAAGACAAAGTGCCAAAAGGAGTTTCCAAACTATTACCATGTTTTCCTTTCTGATTCGCAAGTAGCAACACCTGAGCCCCACAGCTTGACTGTCCCCCTTTGCACCCACAGGGCAGGACAGCTGGAGTGGGAAGCTGGTTTGTTTACAACTTGAAAGGCACAACACAGGCTTACCGGGATTAACGCCAGAACAAACCAACTGGTTGTTCCTCACCCACGTCCACTGCCTGATCCTATGACCAAAAGCAGGTATCTAGTTCCACGGAAGAACAGAAAGGAGGAGGAGGAAGAGGAACCTCAAGTTAAGTTTCTGTTGACGTACCTGCATCAGGAAGAAAGACTGTGGAAGAGACAAGAGTGCTTTGACAAGAGCAGGTCCAGAGGAGGGCAACAAAGATGATCAGAGGGCTGGAGCACCCCTCCTACGAAGACAGGCTGAGAGAGTTGGGGTTGTTCAGTCAGAACAAAAAAGTCACCAGCAAGACCTTACAGCAGCTTTCCAGTAGCTAAAAGGGGATAAAGGAGAGATGGGGAAGGACTTTTTATTGGGGAGTGTAGTGACAGGACAAGGGCTTATGGTTTTAAAACTGAAAGAGGGTTGATTTAGGCTAAATATTAGAAAGAAATACCTGACTGTGAGGGTGGTGAGACTCTAGAACAGATTGCCCAGAGAAGCTGCAGATGCCCCATCCCTGAAGGCGTTCAAGGCCAGGCTGGATGGAGCTTTGAACAACCTGCTCTAGTGGGAGGTGTTGGAACATGTCAGGGGGGTTGGAACTCCATGATCTTTAAGGTCCCTTCCAACTCTAACCACTCTACATATCTCAGACAAAGTTCAATTATATGCTTTCACCTCAGTGAGAGAGGGTTCCCACTTCAATAGGGATAGAAAAATCCCTATTAAGCTCACAAGGGAGTTGCATTGCCTTTCCCAACCCTCCTCCTACAGGCACTTTTTGAACCTTTCCATCCTGCAGAGCTACCTGGCCCCACAGCCAGGCAGCCTGTGATCAGTTCTCAGAGCAGGCACAAACTCATTGTGGACAAACCAACACCCCCTGTGTCACCATCCACCCTGAGCCACCGTTGTGGCCTCACCACCTCAACTTCACATGTAGTACCGAGATGAGCCCCGTAAAGGACCTCCATAAAACAGTGAGTAATTTTAGCACGCACTGATCTGCATCACATTTTGGGTTAAGCAGTGCCTTCAGGCAAAGCCTGAATCCAGATCCACACCTAAGATTAGCTGATAGAAATAAATACCTCCTGCCAGGCGATCAAAATCAAACTTTTTGCTACAGCGTCTTACATCAGCTGAATCCTGACCCCACGTACCAGGGTGTTTATGAAAGAGATCTTGGAGGACATAGAAAATACAGAATTGGTGTGCTACACTCATTTGCTACAGGCTATGAGAAAACTAAAATTGTATGAAAACTGATTCCCAGGACACTTGACACAGTTCAGAAGTACAAGGAAGAATTAGACAGTTCCCTTCACGATGGCAGGCACTGAATACATTTGATAAAACAGAAGTGCTGTACAGTGGGAAGTGGCAAATTGTAATCTCAGAGACAGACAATTCCACTGCTGCTAGCTCCTGACACCATGGAATTCATTTGTTAATAAGATATAGCAATTTTTCTTGTAATGCAGACCCCTGAAAGTGCTTGCATTTCAAGCAAACAGCTAATAAAGGCAGAGATTTATATCTGTTAATTTAACCCGCAATCAATCTCTGTCGGCGCTATCGTTATGAAATGCAACAATATGAGCGAACAAATGAATATCTTAACTCTGGCATTTCAGATGACTGTTATGTTGAAAATTGTGCATCTCTGCCTGTGAGATTTCTGGAACACTTGAAGTACTCCCAGCGAGTTATTCCATAAACTATCTACCAGACCATATGTTTGCTGCCTACGAGTCTGGGCAGGAAATGTCCAGTAGGAGCCACATCTGAAAGGAGGAAGAAGCAGCAGCCAACAGCGTTCCCATAACTAATCTGCATTTGCAAATGCCACGTTGGAGCTGGCAAATGAAACATTTCAAGTGCAAATAGCTGCGAAGGCATTTGTATGTAGCACTAAAATTGACGGGTAGATGCTGGGATCTTTTCTGTATAATTTTAATGAAGTTACCTGGCTGCTGGTAGAACAAAGCCACTTTCCTAGGATGTAGGGGGTTGGGTTTGGTTTGTTTTTACATATATAGATATATAAAGATTATTCTTACATGGAAAAAGCCTGTTTCTCTTCTAAAATGCTCATTTTGATGCACAGCTAGTTACAGTAATTGTGCTCAAAAAGCATAGCAATTATAAACACTTATTCTGTGAACAACCACAAGCATACTTCTCCAGGCAATATGGTCCTAGAAGTTTAAGGCACAGGCATTAAACATGGTTACAAAGTTTATAAAAACATATGTACGTGTTGTACATATAAGCATATATACAATATGTTTCCTTTATGAAGCAATTTTCTCTTGAAACCGGTTTTAGAATCCACTTACATACATTTCAGGAAGGCTTCATCTTCCATATATTTATACCTCATACTGTGCATTGTATGTATACAATTAGTAGATCACATGCAAGGTATGTTTTCCAAGCAAATTGATATAAATAGTCTACGGCTGGGATAAATCAACACCAAGATGAAATATTATGATCGGGGCTTGCATTTACAGGCTATAATTCCCATCTGATGCAGCAGAGCTTCTGAAATGCGTCTCTGTCACTTATCGTTAACGCTGACCAGACATAACCCCAAGATTATGCTAACATAAGACAACATTCAATTAGCATACAGTTCTCTCCCTAATCAAAAGCCCACACAGTATTAGCAAAGTTTGAGGATTATTTTTTTTCCCCTGCCCTGTTCAGTGCTTCTACCCTGTGAAGAAAAGTGTTCCGCTCCCATAAAATTACCTTTCAAGAAAAACCACCACAAAGAAAAAAACAAAACCCAGTGAGCATCCTTTTGTTTATCAGCCTTCAGCGATGCATTCCCAAAGGAAATGCTGGTGCTCAATGGAGTTAAATCCAGCTGGCGGCCAGTCTGAAGTGGTGTTCCTCAGGGCTCAGTATTGGGGCCATTCCTTTTTAATATCTTTATCAGTGATCTAGACAAGGATATAGAGAGCACCATCAGTAAGTTTGCAGATGACAATAAGTGAGGTGGGAGTGGGATCTGCACGAGGGCAGGGAAGCTCTGCAGAGGGANTTTGAGAGAGCTAGGACTGTTTAGTTTGAGGAAGAGGAGGCTGAGGGGAGACCTCATCACTCTCTACAACTGCTTGAAAGGACACTGTACAGAGGTTGGTGCTTGTCTCTTCTAACAGGTCATTAGCGATAGAACAAGAAGGAATGGCTGCAAGCTGCAGCAGGGTAGGGTTAAGCTGGACTTGAGGAAAAAATTCTTCCCAGAAAGAGTGGTCAGACCCTGGAATGGGCTGCCCAGGGAGGTGGTGGAGTCACCATCCCTGACTGTGTTTCAGAGTGGTTGAGATGTGGTGTTGGGGGATATGGTATAGGGGAGAACTTTGTAGAGTGGGGCTGATGGTTGGACTCGATCCCACAGGTCTGTTCCAAACAAAATGATTCTGTGATACCGCTGCTGGATCATATCGATGCAGTAAGTTTCTCTCTTCACCTACATATTTACCTTCATCTGACCCAACAGGACGGTTGACCTAATGAAATGGGAGAAGAATTTTAAAACTGAAAGTCACATGGGCTATGTGATTTTCTTTGTTGAATCAAACCACTTTTTCTTAGTGACACTCGATTCCAAAGGCCTTATGGATGGGTGCAGAAAGGCCTCTTGTGTCTTATGCCCTGAAAGGTTTCCGAGGTGAGAGCCTTGGGACGGAGCTCAAGGTTGAGGGCTGGGGCTCCCGTTCTGGGAGGGAGGTGGGAGCTGACAGCGCAGGTGCAAAAAAAACCCCAATAAATAAATAAATCAGTACAGCATCTCTGCTCCCAAGTAAGGGCTTATCTCCGGAGGGATATTTTTTTACAAATTGTCACTTCCAAAACCACTTCAGTTACCAAAATAACCCACCTACTTTCCCAGAGGACTCTGCTTCCTGCAGCTGTGCCTCGCCCCAGGAAGGAGTGGAAGTTTTTCCAGCTATTTGGGAAAAAACAAATTAACTATTCAGCCAAGCGCTTTCCAGATACTTGAACTGGTCTTAGAACAACCCCAAAACCTCTGAAGCTATCTTGCAAGTGCAGCCAGGCAGTTTTAGAGGCCTCCTTAAGCAAGATTTTCCCCATTTTAACAACATACAGCCCGTATCAGTGTTGAAAATAACATCTAATGAGCATGTGGGTAAGCTGGCTGTGGTTTCACCCAAAGACAAAGGTTTGTCCCGTTATTTCACAGTGCAGCTTTGAGGAAAGCAATCAGGCTAATCAGACTAATACGCATCAGACTTAAGAGCTTTGGATTTTAAAGTTCACTGAACACAGAAGTAATTAAAAACTACTCTTTCCAGTACCTGAACCAACACGTAACCAAGCGGCAGCACAAAAACTTGCCTTTTTATCTATGTTTCAAAGTAAACACTTGTGACTGATGCCTGTTTTATCCTCGCCTCCCACATTGCCATATGGCTACGGATGTTTCAAACAGACATTATTCCAATAGCTCATTACTTACCATCTTGTGCTGAAGAAGAAAAGCTACAGACAGTTTTGACATAAACAGCAATTGCCTAAAAACGTTAAGTATCACAGTCTTGCGTCGTCTTAAGACGTTTTTAGTCTGGTAACAAGGATAGGCGTCAATGCCACACGTGGAAAGGAGTGAATCAGCACGTCTGCACCGACTTCACCGTGGCCCTGACAGTTTGCACGAGTGGAGGCTCTGATCCCACCCGATTTCACACAGAACAGACATTTCTAATGTGAATTCAGCACACAGCCAACCTAATTAAAGGCAATATCCTCTCATTTCAGTATGCTTTGATATCTCCCCTCTTAAGTGTCACAGAAAGGTAAGACCTCAGCTCACACACATTGACCAGGGTGAATCTCCTACCACACCGTGACATAGTCCACAGGGAAGAAAACCTGAGGGTTATTGACCCAAGGATCAGCCATCCTAGAAATCTGCCAGCTACCAAGCATGGCTTCAACACTTGCACCAGGGGGGGTTTAGATTGGAAATTAGGAAAAACTTTCTTCACTGAACTGGTCGTCAACCTTTGAACAGGCTGCCCAGGGAACTGCTTTAGTCATCATTCCTGGAGGTATATAAAAGACACGTAGATCTGGTGCTCAGGGACATGGTCTAGTGATAACTTGACAATGCTACCTAACCAGTTGGAGTTGATGATCTTAAAGGTCTTTTCCAACCATAATGATTCTACAGTTCCATGACACAGAGCAACTGAGGTAAGTTTTGTGATCATTAAGTGATTCCCCTTCAGCTCCAGTAAGTTTTGGAGAAACAACGCTATTGACAGCTCCTGGTTCTTTGGCAGAAGGACATTCAACAGGGACCGTGTTTTGGAGTGAACCCGTAGCAGCTCTGAATTTAATGTGTTCCCTGCGTTACACCCCAAGGCTGATCAGACATTTCTGGCAACAAGGAGAAAACAGATTTTATTGCTCCAAGGAAGCAGTAGACTGCTGCAAGCCATCGAGTTACTGCGATTCAACTCCTTGTTGGCAGAGCCACATGAAGCAACTGCGCATCCTCCCAGCTGTGCCTTCCTGGTTAAGCTACACCTTTTCATGAACCCCTTCAGCAAATACATTTCATTCTGTTAAAGGCAAAACAAAACAAAAAAAACCCCCAAAACCAAAAAGAGCTGGTCTGAGGGACTACATGAGGGCAATCCCACCAACAAGCATTAACTTTTCAAACTGCCATAACCCAAACCTTTGCAGCCACACAGCCAGCTCAGGGCAATGGCAAGCCAAGGAGAGTCCCAGAGTTTGGGTCCCCAGCTTTACATAGCAAAGACCTCCTTTGCATTGATTTTTAAGTCTGGGTAGACTGCATGAAGGAAAGAAAAAGCTGTGAGATAGAGGGAAGAGGGAACATGAAGATCACCCTGTCTCCTCTTTATGAGATTTTACTATTTTACCACCCAGCCACCTGTTTCATAACCAGATGGAGAACCACCATTAGTTAGTAGCAGAAGGAGGCCCTTCAGCTTATAATTAAGTGGTTCTGATTTTATCCTTTAGAGGTGAAGGTACACACTAAGTCATGTGTCCATCCATCATTTTTACAAGCGTCAAGGCACTTAATTAGCTATGAAGCTCACTAATGAATATCAGGCCAACTTCCTGCTACTCCACACCAGCTCAGACCACCTTCCACTTCTGGCCTATCTTCCTCTGACATGACTCTGAAAACACCAGTCCGTTTGCCCCAAGGAAGCACTCATGTGCTGGAGGCCCTACTTCCAATGCACATCAAAATCTGCCAAGAGCCAGCAATGTGATTTCTAGTCCTTTGGCAGGCTTTATTGAAGGCTCCTCTAGCAACATCTGGCTCACTAGACAGGCATCTGGCAGGCCACGTTATTGATGAGGAATGCCTGGATTTTAAACACAACGCTTGAGGCTTGAAATAAGCCATTAAAACATAATATAGATATTATAGCTAAAATATACATGCTTTATATAACATTTTTACCACATATACATGCAGACCCACACGTGTGTGTATACAAATACGTGTAAGAAAAGTCAGTGCTTGTGTCTTTGAAGGGCAGTCAGTCCAACCTCAGCATACAGGGATGGCAACTCAAGGAGATTCACTCTTTTCTGCTGGGGTTATTGAACAGAAGGATGCAAAATAAATGACAGTCCTTTTTTTTAACATACTATAGGAGGTATCCCAAACAAAACCTTCAAAATCATCCAGGAAGGACTTAAAACAAAGATATATCTGTATTTGCACCAAAGGTATGTCCCTTGCTAATACCTAGGACTCAAAAATGTGTTTTGATCAGGATAGGACCAGCCAGGCCTTCAACTTCAAAGTACACTAAGCTAGAGCCTGCCCTCAGGTTAGATGCTCAGTGAAATTAAATACAGTACTTAATCAAAAGTTAATGTCTGTGACTCCTCAAAAGGTCACCCTTCCTGCGTGCACAAGTTTTCCAAGTCAATGGCTTCAGAAGAAAAGGCTGCATTCTTCTCACAATCATCTCTGGCATGACTTTCCATCTGCATTAAGAGTTGTTAATGTTTGTTGCATATGATACCTCAGTCCTGCTTAAGAATATAAACAACTCCAAGAAATTCCACTCCCCTGCTTTTTCCTCTCATAGGAGATTTCACCTCCTTCAGAGAAGAAAGTCTGGTTTTGCTGTAACAATTAATCCAGGATAAGGAACAGGCTTCCTATATTTTATTCATGGAAGAGGATTAAAGTTTTGTTGTTCTCTAATTTTCAGGATAAATGTGACATTCTTCCCTGTGATCTGGATTAATGAGCTTCCTGGGGGGTAGAACACTGGCTAATCAGTGGGATCTCCGAGTTCAGGTGTTTCTTCAGTCAGGATGTACAGAGAAGCATCTCCAACAGAAGACACAGGCAGACTTGAAAGCATGTCAAGAGACGAAGAAAGCCAAGACACACTCTTTTGCTGCTACCGCAACTATAGGAACCTTCCCAACAACAGTTTGTTACATTTCCTGAAGAAAGAAGAGCAAAACAATCAAGATCATCACTCTAGACAGCTACCTGAAGGGAGGCTGTAGTGAAGTAGGGGTTGGTCTCTGCTCCCAAGTATCAGAAGACAGGCTAAGAGGAAATGGCCTCAAGTTGTGCCAGGGGAGGTTTAGGAAGAATATTATGAAAAATTTCTTCACCAAAAGGGTTATCAAACATTGAAAGGGGCTGCCCAGGGAGTGGTGGAGTCACCATCCCTGGAGGTATTTCAAAGTCAGGGACACACAGTGCTGAGTGACATAGTGTAGTGATGGTTTTGGCAAAGTTTGGTTAAAGGCTGGACTCAATGTTAAAGGTCCTTTCCAACCTAGATGATTCTACAACCTTTGTAAAAAGCTCCTGATCAGATCAAACTGCATCAGGATTTAGGAGGGAGTGGAGGCTTTCCATCAGCAGCACCATCCTCACTCCCCCTAGACAGGGGCAGAGCAATGCTCTTTCAAGCTCTCAAATTCAGTCTTGTCACATCCGCTTCACTTTGTACAATATAAAGTGACATTACTTATGTTCCCCTACTAGTACATTCCAAAGATGGAAAGAAAAGCTGTCTAAAACACTGGAAAACTCCCAAGGGAGTTAGAGACAGAACTTCATAAATTGATATTACAACACGTAGGTTGACAAGAAACTTGTCTTTAACATAACTGTTGTTCTTTCACTAGAAACTGGGAAAAACCAGCTTCACTGTGCACCAGGTACACCACTGCCACTTACTGTTTTAACTTCATAAAACCTCCAAACATAATGCATTTGTGCAATTTCACAACAAAACCTGCTTCACGAAGCCAGCTGCCACAGGGACACAAGAGAGATCTACATGTTGTAGGAACATGACTTTAATAGAAGCAGGGAATGAGTTTGAGAATCCCTCTCCCTGTAAGAAAGCTCTTACGAATTTCAAGAGGTTCAAAAGTTCACATGAACTCTGTTTCTAGGAGCTAGATTGTGGTTACAATCCTGACAATCTTTCTATTTGGGAATTAGGGTTTTTTTTAAATTATTATTCAGAGATAGATAAATACATATTGTATTAAATTCCTTTCAGTACATTACAAGCCTAAGAAAAAAAAAAGGACAAAGATATTGAAGGCTTACTACAATTTTTTTTTTTTTATAAATAACTGGAAAAAAAAAATCCAGACAGCAGCCAGCTAATAATCTTATAATAACTTCAGCTCTGCATTTTCCAGCTCTTCCTTTTCTCGGTCACACACCAAGCACTTTTATATGGCACTTTTTGTACTATGAATTTTAATAAAACCAGCAAAAGAATTGGGAAAGAAGCTAATTTTTCTACATGCCTCTGGCAAACAGGAAGAATTCAAGAATAAGTTAAAAGATATCTTTCTACTACCGAAAATTCATTTTCCATAACAAGACACTGTCATCTTCCTGAGGAGCCTGTAATTCCAAGATAAAGATGAAAAGATGTTGTTTTATCATAATGACAAGTATCTGCATCCATATTTATTTTGTGCTCCGACATCACCGTGCAGTTTGTATTGTCATGGTACATTGAAAAGTAGGAAAACATTTAGCTATTTCAATAAGAAGGGAATAAAGGATAAAGTACCAAAGGGAAATAGCACGGCACAATCATTTCCTAGTATCCCTAGGAAAATATTTGACCCACATAGAGGGAGCAGAGAATGTAGTTTGTTTCCTTGCAACTGCATTTTTCCCATTTTCCCAGTTTTTCAGTGGCCAGCCCATGCATTTTAATCACCGAGTGCTACAGCTTTTTGTCAGGCTACCACTTTGCTCCAGCTTCACAAATAAAGCCAGGACCAAAACCAGCAAACATGAAGGGGGAAGACCACAGAAACAAGGCAACTAGTTTAGGGTGTCCCACGTGCCCGGATCTCAGCCCATTTGGTGGGTTTGGTGCTACTTGGCCACTGGTTCTGCAGCACGTGGGCCAACACAGGGCAGCATTCTCGGGTACGGTGACCCTGAAGGCAAATCTGGAATTTTGTCCCAAAACCCAAAACAATAGCAGGTAATACCTCCCAGTAAATGGCTTAATCACTTTTCTGATAAAACTCAGACTGGCTGCCTTGGAAATGTCTTACTTGCCTGTTACACCATTATATACATGTCAGATAGCATTATGTTAGTGGCTTAACTTCCCCCTTGTTTATAAGCTGTGCTGAGGTTATCTTTTCACCTCCTTGTTTAAATAAATTCCAAATGTGTCAGTATCAGTGCCTCTACCACAGATTAATAGAATCAGCCAAAAGGATAGCTGACATTTTTGTTGCCATAGAAACTGGTCATGATGTTACACAGCTTGTCTAGTTCCCATTTGCCATATATCTAGCCAGCTTCTGAACACGGTCCCCTTTTGTTTCACCAGGAATTACATTAAAATATTAAAATATAATTCCATCTTAGTTCAGTCTCCATTCTGTAGCAAAGAGGATTATAGAATATTAAGATACTTCCTAAGGAAAGTGCAAAGTGATGATAATATTGCTGTGCGGCTTATGTGCATTCCAGATTAAAAGAAAAAGAAAATACAAGTGGAGTAATTTATCCCAGAGCCCTATATCCCAGTTATCCTCCATTCAAGTATCTCCATCAGCTTCAAATAAACAGGCTTTTTTTCCCCTGAACCTCATCCACAGAACCTCAAAGTGCATGTACTTCAAATACGATTGTACAAGACAAAAACAAAAATAAAAGGACATTAGTGAAGATTTGTTTGGTTGGGTTTTGTTTGGTTTTTTTTTTTCTTTTAAAAACACCACCATCAACATTTTTCTGCATAATTCGTAACCTTCTCAGTGCTGCTATCAGGCTCCCTCTCCACAGAGGCATCGCAGCCTCGAGAGAAAACCGCTCACATAGAATTAAGATGTGAAGTTTCAGCACTTAAGCGAGGCAGTGTGGATGTACATTGTGCCAGAGGGCACTGTACACTTGGAGAAAAGGCAAAGCAACTCAAGCAAGAGCAATATCCAAGGACTCCAAACCATCACAGCCCTCTTCTACTTCTCCGAGATCCACTAACTCTCGTTATTTTTGAGGAGCCCATTTGCTGATGTGGGGATTAAGGAGAGAAATAGACTTCAGGCAGCTCATTTTTGCTCCTAATATACAGGAAAAATTAGAGGGACAGCTGAAGGAGCTGAACTCTATCACACTGGATGCTACAAGGACAGACAGCAACTTCTGTTCCAATGGGACTCCTTCCAGCCAGGACAGCAGCAACTGGATATAGCTCCAGTCACTCAGAGACATCCAAGCCTGTATACTGGTTACTTTAATTTGCAGGTAAACAGCTATGTCACTGTCACCATCACCAAAAGTCTACCCCAGTCACTGCAATAATCCCAACACTGAGTTTGATACTTGTTTTAGGCCACTATACAGTTTTGTTTTGATTTGCACAGTTTAAGTTAAGCACATGCCACCCGTTACCGCAGCCAGGGACTTCCCTGAGCCACTCTCAAGTGCTATGATAAAAAGCAAAAGTAGACAGGTTGCACAGGAAATCCTCCCCATTTTCCATACTTTGAAGTACCTCTGCACTCATGAGACCCCACCTGCAGTACTGTGTCCAACTCCGGAATCCTCAACATAGAAAGGACAGGGAACTGTTGGAACAGGTCCAGCAGAGAGCCACAAAGATGATCAGAGGGTTGGAGCACCTCTGCTATGAAGACCAGCTGAGGGAGCTAGGCCTGTTCAGCTTGGAGAAGAGAAGGCTCTAGGGAGACACTTCCAGTACCTGACGGGGCCCTACAGGAGAGCTAGAGAGGAACTCTGTCAGGGAGTGGAGTGACATGATGAGGGGTAACGGCTATAAATCAAAAGAGGGGAGATTTCTATTAGATACTAGAAAGAAATTATTTACTGTGAGGGTGGTGAGGCACTGGAACAGGTTGCCCAGAGAAGCTGTGGGAGCCCCATTCCTGGAAGTGTTTAAGGACAGGCTGGATGGGGCTTTGAGCAACCTACTCTAGTGGGAGGGTAGAACTTGATCTTTAAGGTCCCTTCCGATTCTAACCATTCTACGATTCTAAGTGCAGTTATCAGGAGTAGTTTCTAAGGGCTTCCCATTGCCACAACCATTGTGAGAAACTCCTGCAGAATTTCTGTTTTACTTCACCTAGGAACATGCAAGGAGCCACTGACAGATGTCAGATATTAAGGTAAGATTTTTGCCCCAGGCAAAGCACTGGATGCTGAAGCTTACATGTGGCACACCACAGCCTTTGACTGCAGATACTAATGCCTGGTGTCAGTCTTTTATTATCCCTGCAGGTCATAATTATGCTTCACTTGGGGATCATCAAGACCAAGCACAAGCTGCTAGAGGCTTTCAGAGGTGGCTGTAGAGGGTCTCACAAAGCAGCTCTGCATCTGCTGAGGAACAGTCCTCTTCCCTTCCCAAGGATGGAAGCACATGATGTGACCCAAGTGCCTTACAGCGTT
This sequence comes from Jacana jacana, assembly GCA_013400555.1. NCBI lineage: Eukaryota > Metazoa > Chordata > Aves > Charadriiformes > Jacanidae > Jacana > Jacana jacana. Next base: position 41,821 of record VZTM01004245.1, read on the forward strand.
GCAGAAGAATTGCAGCAACACCCTTCTCCATGTCACTCCAAGAAGTTGGCCAAAAAGGCCAGGTGGCAGCTGGTGTTCACACAGCTGTGCTGCATGGAAATAGAGAAAGGCAAATGAAGAGAAAGGCAAATAAGAGAAAAAAATAGAGAAAGGCAAACTTCATATGAAGTTTGTTGGACCCACAGCCTCTCTGCAGCACTGGAATGGTCCTAAGAGCTGGTAAACGAGGTACAATGAGATATTGGGATTATCACCTCTTACCAATGCCCCTGGAAGAAGCACAGAATACCACTCTCCTTCCCAAGCTAACCCAAAAGCCAAAGAGATGCCCACCCTTCTGAGCAGCCCCAACAGGTACTGCGTTAGCTCAACCCCAATCCAGTCTGGAGTTACATTTTATATCCGTTGCCCAATCACAGGTTTCAAAATACTCTGTTCTTGTCATTTGTACAGAAGAGGGGAGACGGGGAATAACGAGGCTTGTTGAACAATGCAGGCTGCCAAGGAAGGCGCTTGTTGTCTTGGATTTCCTGGGTTTGAGGCTGAGGTTAATTTTGCATGCCTGGTTGCATCAGCATGTTGAGTTATGCAATGTAGCAAGCTGTCGCACTGTACAAAGCATGACGTATCATCTCATCGATGCATGAAATTAAAAAGATGTGGTTTGCTGGGTCACCCACAGATAAACCCAACTTGATTTTCAGTCAATCTCCTTTTAATTATATTTAAATCTTGCAAGACAGGGCAGGGGGAGGAAAAAGCATTAAAAAAAAAAAAAGATTGTTCACTACCTGCTGATCCACTAACACTAAATAATTCCAGCCAGTCAACACAAGAAGTACATGCAGCAGCATGGGTATTTTCTTGCTGGTTTTGAGGCACTGATGAAACAGTAGTCATGGTGCTTATTTGTCCCATCCCAGCAAGGCTAGCAGGGAACTGGGTAGCTTTTCTGGAGCACTCCAGGATGGCAGGAGGCTGCTCCAGCTGTGTAAGATGTGAATACCTACCCTAAGCCAACTCACAGAGCTGGAGTGCTGGTACCTGCATTAAGGCATAGGTTGAGTCTATTTCCTCACATTGCTGAGGTTGGTAGAGATGTCATAGAATGGTCCAGGCCAGAAGGGACCTGTAGGGTCATCTAGTCCAACCTCCCTGCAGTCAGCAGGGACACCCCCAACTAGACCAGGTTGCCCAGGTCCATCCTGTAGGCCCCTTCAGGTACTTGAAGGCTGCTCTGAGGTCTCCCCAGAGCCTCCTCTTCTCCAGGCTGAGCAACCCCAGCTCTCGATCAGGGGTCAGATGTCAGGAGATCCTCTCTGCTCCAGGCTGGGTCCAGCTGGCTTTTGAGTATCTCCAAGGACAGAGACTCCACAACCCGGGACACCAGCAGTAGATAATAGTTGCTGGGAATATGACACTTCTTTCAGGCAAAAATCCCATCACTATTAGCAAACCCTGGTTGTGAGGATCTGGAGGGGAGCGATGTGCACCCCAGTGCTGGTCAGAAGAGTTTACAGTATCTGATTCACAGTGTCTACCACAGGAGTCTGCTCTTCAGGTATGCTATTAAGCTATCCCTCCCATTGCCTGAGAAAATAAACATTTTAGCATAGTCAGAAGAATATAAGCCTAACCTTTTCCATACAAACATAGATTCTTGTAGCAACAGAGGTGGCAGCAGGTCAGCTCTCAGCAGAGCAGGCCTGATAGACCTGGAGTACTCTGCAGAAGCAGCCTATATATTCATAAAAAGCAACTCACTCCCAGTTACAGCATAAACCAAGGTTGCTGTCAAAGAGTATGACCTGGAAATTCAGCAGGAAAGACAGGAGCAACCACAAAAGGTTAAGAAAACTACTGGAGCTTTAGGACCAAGCGAACCCACCTGATGTCTGGCTTTGGGGAGTTTTCCCATGAAAAATGGACAACCACCTAGCAAGGATGGAAAGCATCAAAGCTACACTCAGCAAAGGGAAGAGATTTCACTCTTCCATTGTCCAAGCAACCTTCAAAGACAGGAGCTTGACTTTGCAAACCTTACTGCTGTCTTCACATCTAGTAGAAACGAGCTGCAGATTTTATGAATGATTTAGCAGGTGTGTGACTGAAGGAAGCATTGAGGGTAGGCTTGGTTTTGGTGGAGTGTTTTTTTCCTCCTGAAATAAAGTACGAGGCACAAAGTAGGCAAAGGGTCAAAGAGGACAAAAATGAAGTTTTCAGCTGCTTTTGTAGGGGACATTGGACTTTGCCCAATACAAACAGTGGCTGGGAAAAGGTACAGTAGATGTACATATACTCCCTTTGTGGAACATGAATTATACTGCCCAGAAAAGGAGACAAGAAGTAAAAAAGAATTTACTACTTTAATAATTTTAAAAGACTTTCAAAACCTACTGGGTTTCACTTTGGGATGAGGGTGGGGTAGGAATGGTACCCAATGCTGATATTGCCATGGCAACAACTTGTTGCTGGAAGTAAAAATAAAAATACTTTCTGTCACTGCGGGAATATACATCAATAATTGCCAGGGTAAAATGGGAGTTCATTCTGCCATATTGTATTCACATGATTTGTTAATTAAACTCACACCATTAAAGGTCCATGTTCACAGTGAAAGTGTGGTTTTTTCCCCCCAGGTGTTATGGACTCCCTTGGAACTGTGACAGTGTGAGATCTGTGCATCACTTCAGTTAAAAGGGGATTTAAGTGGTCTGCGGTCCACACATTTGCTTTTGCACAGTAGAAGTTACCTTTGCCATCCATTTTTGTGTAAGAAAGGTCTTTTTATTTAGAGTCATAGAACTGTCAGAGTTGGAAGGGACCTTAAAGATCATGGAGTTCCAACCCCCCTGCCATGGACAGGGACACCTCCCACTACAGCAGGTTACTCAAAGCCCCATCCAGCTTGATGATTATTTTCAATCATTAATGTCCTGTTTTGATAGCATCTGAAGCCATTAAGGAGGAAAAGAAAGTATATATATTATTATGTGGCCTTGTAAAAAAAATACAGTAGACAATATATACTGTATATAGATATTTTCCTATTCTTGCACACACCACTGTTCTGACCAGTGCAGGCAGCAAGCCTCAGCAAAACCAGTTCTTGGGACTAACAGCAGGCAGCAGTACTTGCACAAAACTACCTATTACACACCTATGAACCACACAAAGCCCTGTGAAACCTGAAGTTTGTCCAGAAATGAATTAAAAACCAGCTACACTCAAACATCTTGCTTATATGACTTGCAGCAAGAGAAAAGTTAGTTGAAACACACACCTGTATTTATTCCCCCCCTCCCTTCAACAAATATATCAGTTCAAACTAAAGAAGATATGAGGACAGGTAAAGGTCTATGCAGAGTCAAAGCTGCACCACACAAGGTCTGAAAGTCCCTCCAAACTAAAGTTAAATGGGAGTCTGCCCCCCATCCCCTCCTCCAGCAGAGGTAGCAAACACTCTTCTTCCCTGTGTCCTCCCAGCAGACCCTCTGCTAATCACCATGCATTGCCATCTCTCAAGTGGAGAGCTGGGAGGTTAATGAATATGGAGGAGTCACGTCTGCAGCCTAAACATACAGGAATCATTTCCATGAGTCATGTATTTATAGCAAGAAATATTCTATTATTAGAAACATAATTAGGGCCCGAGATTCATACGCACAACTCTAATCTACTTGAATGAAAGAACATGCAAGTACCCCAAAGCAGAATTTATCCTCCTCTATTCAGATAAAAAAATAGGCTGGGTCTTTGGGTGGACACAATTTTCAAGAGGAAAAAGGAAGACCACCACAAATCGGGTTTAACAAGCCCTCCAGGTAGCCAAGAAATTAGTTTCTAACGTCCTAGACTTTGTCAGCAGCAATGAAATTTAGAGAAAAATTATAATGTTTTTGCCATAACTGATAATCAAGAAAAATAGATGAATGGCTCCTCGAATAATACAAAGCAATAAAATATGCAGAAACTTATTAATGTATCTATTATGTAAGAAGTTGTGAATCATGAGCTTTTGTATTGTTAGAGAAGAAAAACCAAGGAAGAGGCTTGGATTTCAGTAAAACACGGAAGTAGCATTTAATATGATGCAAGAGCTACAACACAGTAAAGTATATCCCTGTCTTTCAAGGAATTCCTTTATAATGGAACATTTCTAATTTCAATCATTTTATTGGAGATAAAAAAACCTACTCTCACATTGAGCATCCACTTTAGGGAAACCTAATAAAACGTTAATTCAAAAACTGCTCATTTAGCTGCCTGCTAATGCAAGGGGTATCACCCCCTGCATGTTACAGCTCTCATCTTCCTTCTTTTTAAACTCATAACGACATTAAATTTTGCTAATTTTGAATACGGGCCTCAAGTGTGGTCACTTCACTTCTGCCTCTTCCACACTAATAAATGCATTATGAGAGTTTAGAATGAATTACTAGGCAGAATTTGACTTCTGACTAGGAATCTTATTAAAGCACAGCTTCAGGGAGAGGTTTTTTAATGCAGCATAAATTGTCCTGGCAGTTTTTACAGATAGTGTGGCAGTTTCCCCCCTCCTTTTATTTTTCCCTGTCCAGTTTCCATTAAACACGGGGTATTGAGCAGTTTATGCAAAGTGAAGGAACCCAAATCCTTCCCCTGGTATCCTTCATCTCTATAGTGTGCATCTCAGTGTTTCCACCTTCATTTTTAAATGCTTTTCTAACGTTGAACTTCATCATGCAATCACAGCATTTCACACCGTTCTAATACGCCTATAAAAATAAATGTATGTTTCCACCATAACACCATGCTACCTCCTTCCCAGAGGCCACAGATGCTGGAGGCAAGACAGATACATAGGAAACAGCTTCACCAGGCTACAAGAGCCTCCCAGGAAGTTCACCGGAGCCGTCTTACAAATCTCTGCATGTGTTTGGATGGGAAAGCATTTGGGAGAAGGAGTTAGAGGTTCATCTTTAAACCTTGTCCTTTCCACAACCAAATCTTGTCTAAGTTGATAACTACAGCAGCTTTCATGCTAATTGGTGAGATTTCCTTCGGGACATCACCGTTGGTTATATATTAGTGTCAGTGCATGTAAACTGGCTTGGTTTTATTCTTGTGCCGTCTGTCAGCAATAACGAAGGTGGGAATTGCCAGGGCTGTCACCGGATTTGCTTTTGTCTGCTCTACAAGTGGTTATTAAACCCATCTTTTCTCTGTCACTCTCACCACCTTCATCTGTATGTTTGTTAGTGTATGACTAAAACAACTGTGACAAAATTAAATGGCACAGCTGAGGAGCAGAGGAATGGTTTGGTGACATCTGCATCCACGTTCTTAAGTGACATCAAGCCACCACAGGGAAGTAACACAAAGCTAGAACAGCAGCAAAAAAAACCCCAGTAGTCCAGAGATATAGAGTCTCCACACCAACCCCCAAAGTCAAGGACATGATGAATGCCCGTTCTGCTTAGAAAACACATAAAACACAACCTAACACATACAAAACATAGAATTATCTGAGACTTGGGAAAAAACAGCTGTCCAGACTTAAAAAAAAAACAACCAAATGCACAAAGCAACTTTAATCCTTACTTCCAGGGCTTGGATCTTCACCTCTCGGCTCTCCCCACCACTGTAGGTAAGCACAACTCCATACCTCTGAGTATCACAGCTCAAAAAAAGAGGTTACCCCCAACTCCCTGCTGGTCCCAGCCCTAACTGCAAGGGAAGGAAAGTTCTTAAATACTGCAGTGATTTACCTCTTCAAAATCCAGAAATGCTGTGTATGTAAATACTTTTGGATGGAGCCAAGCCATGCATGTCTGCACACAAATACTTCCACAAATCCCCCAAATGATCAGAACCACACACCTGCCCTTATTTCACATCACATTTGTATTCCTATACAATTATACTTCAAGAAAGTACATAACTTTAACAACAATAACAACAAAAAAGTACCTTTTTATATTGCAGAGTCGCTCCCACTCTCAGCATCCAAATCGTTGGCTGATTTACTCAGAGAGGATAAAAAACCCCTATTTATTGTCACTTCAAATATCTCACAGCAACAGGTCAGTTCTGCCTCACACCACACATTCCCAGGGGGAGCTTGGAAAGCCCTTCCTCTTCACCTGAGGCCCCTCTTCTTCTCCTGAGCTCCTTTCTCCCAGCTGTGTATCCCAAAACAGCCAGGGGCCACCCAGCTATAGTTGAAAACTTGCACCAGCCATAAACCCCACCAACCGAGACTGAATTTCAACCCCCACATGGAGCCAGCACAGCTGGTGGTTATTACATGCACAGGGCTCAGTGGCTTTACTTGCAAATGATGCATGATTGGCATCAGCTGTATCCTTACCCAAACCTGTTACCACTTCAACCAACAAATAATCCCCTCAGCTGAGATCCCTTTGGTGATCAAGGAAATAGGTTTGTTCTGTCTTTGTAACTCGGTGGGATTTTTTTCTTTTCTTTTAGGGAGGATCTGAGTTCTCCTGAACATCTTTGACTACCTGGGATCTCACTTTTTGGTTGCTTGCACAGACCAAGCAATGTTTGCTTCTTGAAGAAACAAGACTAGTCCCTGGTCTTGATCCTGCGCAGAGCCCAAAGGGAATGCACACCCATGGACCAGCCACATCCCAGCTGAATGCTATGACCAAGGGCTGCTCAGAAACACATCTCCTCAGCTGCTCATATGACGTTTCCAGAGGGGAGATTTAAATTAGACACCAGAAAGAACATGAGGGTGGTGAGACACTGGAGCAGGTTGCCCAAGTAAGTTGTGGATGCCCCATCCCTGGAGGAGTTCAAGGCCAGGCTGGATGGGGCTTTGAGCAACCTGCTCTGGTGGGAGGTGTCCCCGCCCAGGGCAGGGGGATTGGAACTAGTTGATCTTTACGGTCTTCCAACTCTATCCGTTCTATGATTTTTCACATACATGATGGCTGCAGGGTGCTTCTGTGCCAGGTGAGCTGAAGGAGTGACACCTACACTCAACACTGATGAGAAGGAAGAATCACAGAATCACAGAATATCAGGAATTGGAAGGGACCTTGAAAGATCATCTAGTCCAATCCCCCTGTCACAGCAGGAACACCTAGAGCAGGCCACAGACTGATAATTGCCCCAAACTAGCACCCAGGAAATCCCAGTCTCGGTCCAGAGCCCCTTCCCCTACTAAGAGACTTGCTCCTCCAGTTGGTCTGGAGAGCCCAGCTGAGCCAGGGGCACCAAAACCTGCGCTGATACCTTCCAACACTGTCATTTTGTGACAAGCCCTTCCCATAACCTGCAGTAAAAGTTTTTGGGGAAAGACTTAAAATGTTTACAAAGATTCAGTCAACCATTTAGCTTCATGTAGGAGACCTCAGAAGGGCTCAGTAGACCACTGGATATAAAGTATGCAAGACAACTTGAGACAACAACCTGGTAACATCTTCCATAATTTAAACAGGGCTGAATAATTTCAGTTATAATAATTTATTAAACAACTTCAGCCCCTTCACTGTCCATAAATTGTCTTTTAATGAGTTACAATGTTCATACATTTGTTTCTTCTTATTTATTTGCTTTTTTGGGGTCTAAGAATTCTTCACAAATAATTCAGTGTAGTCAAGCTATGCTCATGAGCTCTGTAGCCAAACAAGTCACACGTTCCCATTTTGGCTCTCTGAAGGCTATGCTGTAACACTAAATGAGAAAGAAATCATGTTTCTCCTGTGGACACTGAAAAATTGACTTTCTGTATCTCTGAATCCGGGCTGCTGGCTGCCAGCCTCAGCAGCTCCATCTGGCCCTTCCTTCCGAGGAGGAGCACCAGGGTGCCCCAGCAGCTCCACACCACGCAGTCCTGCTGTCACTCATGTAATAGAGATACAGGGGGCCCATACTGGAAACATCTTCCAGTTGGAAGACAGATTTCCACCATCTCATATAACCTCCTGTATTCAATTATGTCGAAAGCTCGTCTGGTAGCTGCCTCGTCAAGCCTGACTTCTGACTGCTTGTTTTCCAGAAGGTTGTCCAACCCCAGTAGTGACATTTAAAAGAGATGGGGTTTCCAACAAACCTGTACAAAAGCTGTTCAACTGGTAACCGCCTTCTTCACTACAAAGACATGTGGTGTAACCCAGTCTGGTGATCTCAGGGAAATGAGAAAATAAAATCAACAGAATCTATAGGAAGCAAAATGAAAATTATCATTTCTAACCATGTCTTGCCTGGAAAATGTTCTGGTTGTTTTTATTTTCTCTTCAGGAATTCTGATATGGATATCTAAGGTAATTTAAGGACAATACACAAGTGTCTAACTAACTATTCCATTTTCTCCAGGGAGCTCAACACCCACAGCTCACACCACCAAAAGCTGGTCGGTGCTCTCATGGCAGGCTGATCCGTCTTCCTTGGCTGCTGACCTGGGAGAAGCTCCTCTTGGGTCTGCACGGGAGGAGTCACTGCTGACCCAGTGACCTGCCAAGCCATTTGGACTGTTACTACTTTCCATGTGAATTCCTGGAGGGCACATGTGATGTGCTGCTTGTCCCTTAGGCTATTATGCTGGCATCTCTACATAAACTTGGTATTGCAAGGTCCATGAGGGACACAAGTCATTAACGGAAACCTGAAGGCCCCTAAGAGCAAATTAATAGACATATATATTTTATGTATTCATCAAGAAATGGAAATATGCCTGTACAGCCATGTATACAGCTTCTGCTGGAAGGAGAAGAGAAATATTACTAGTGGAGAATCAGATCCAGACGTGCCTCCACGTTTTTCATCCTCTCAGACAAAGGGTGCCACAGCCCTGCATCACCTTCAACTCTGCAAGTCCCACGGTGAATCCAGTAGGAATTTCAGGTGCAACTGAGCCAGCACAGATTCAATGAGAAACAGCAGCAGCAGAGTTTGCTCTGTCCCATTTTAGCACCATCTCGAACCACAGTGAGACTCTCTGCAACCAAAGCCACACAACCAGCAGCAATTGCTGTGACTCCATGGAAATGGCCATTTAACAAGCAGCGGGATTCTCCCAAACAGCTTAATTCTGGGCCAGCAAACTAATTTTCATGCACAACACTGAACTGCAATCAATAGCATCGGCCACTATCTGTTATCAAGCTGTGGGCAGGCAGATGGCACAGACGTAGAGATGATGGCTTTTGCCTTAGAAGTGGCCTGAGAAAGGCTCCTGCCCTTGAACACGCAGATGCTGACGATGGATTATCCTCAGCACCTTCATGACTGCTTGGTTCACAGACCTTAAAGTCACTTCCTGACCTGTGAAACTCAAATTACATTTCAATACTGAAGGGTAGGTTCAGACTAAGTTTATTTCATCAGTAGGCTGTGTGGGATACTTATTCCATTCCATTATTGAAGATAACCAATGAGTCGGCTGCCTCAGCTCCAGGAACGTCCTGTAGCCTTCAGCAGGGTCTCTGCTGGGACAGCCTCTCTCACAGCTTCCACACCTACATTTCTGTGTGTACTGCTGTCTGTTTGGAGACAGAACAATGCTTGATTGAGACACAAGTACAGTACACTTGATTCACGTGAGTCACGTTCACACACAGAATTTGGCTGTCTATAAAGTGATTTCCTATAGTGCCTTCTAGCCTGCAGTCTTGCCCCATGCTGAGGCAGGAAGGAGGCAGGGACTCCACGTGGTCCAGACCCTGGTAAGGTCCAAGCATACAGACCTTGCTAAGGAAATATCTCATCACTGAAGCTTTCCGGAATCTCCTCCTCTTGTCATCTATTCAGATCACCTCTACCAGACCCACTCTGTTAAAAAACCCATTCAAGAAGAGAGGAAACCTTGCTCATTACGCTGTGCTTTGAAGAACGGGAACGACAAGAACTGTAGTTCCTACAGAAGGCATCAGAATAAGTTTACTGGGGTGGAAGAATATCATTATTTGAAAATGGGAAAAGGAGATATCCAGTGCTCCAGAACTTACTGTGGGTGGGAGATTCTTTGATTCTGACTGACACATAATGCCCCAACAGGGGACATCACACCCAGGCACCGAGAAGTATAGATAGTTCTTCTCTTGTGCAACAGCTACATCCCTGACAAAGCAACCCTGGGTTACGATTACAACTTGTTCCTACAGGAATATTTTGTTTTCCATTATGGGGTTTTTGTGGGTTTTCTGTTCTTTTAAAGCAGCCCATTGTCCTGCTCTGTGACTTGTTGCCTCTAGCACATACAGAAACTTTATGCCATGGTTTTAATTTGCATTCCCCAATGAATACATGATTAGCAACTGCATTTATAATTAGTAGTTTTGTCATTTAAAGTTCACCAGTTTTGCAGCCAATTATTGAATAAAAAGCTGTTGATTATTTTCAATATATTATTACTTTATTATGGCTCATTGCTTTAAAATACTTAGTTTAATCCTTCGTAGGTCCTTAAACACAAATATGGCAGCTATTAGCAACCTCTTCAGTCAGGCATAAAATTGTACCCACAGGCCTCATAAACAACGGAGTGCTTTGGAGAGATTAAATCAGTGTATACAGCTGCGAGGGAGGCCATTAGGAAATACATTCTCATTCTGCCTTAGTGTTATTTTGTTTTGCCACCACGCTCTTGTCAAATCTATCAGCTACCTGTGCTCTCCTCTCCATAAATAAGAGATGTCATGGCACCGGCTCCATCCATCAGAAACATTTCAGTCAACATACAATTACATCCTGCAGTCTCCTGCTAATATACTAATTTCTATCATTTGTATTTCAAACAGGACAAGCCGAATGGCGCCAAGCGGAGCTGTGCAAAGCCCAGAATGATCAATCTCCCCTGCAACCAGGAGCAGGGGAGACTCTGCAGCTCTTAGCAAAGTTTGTGGTTATGCAGTATCAACATGAAACAGTCACCATTCCTGAAGCACGTGCTCAGGTCTGAAGCTGGCAAAAACCATGTGGACAAGTCTGTAGCGCTCCCCTTAGCCTGGCAATCCCCCTTAAACCACACAGCAAGATGGGCTTGTGAAGCTAGAACTGCTGGAGCCTGTTGGAGAAGATACCTGGCGTCCACACGTGCATCTTCGCTGCCCGTGCACCAGGTGCATCCCAAGCATCCCTCCAGCTGCCCTCCCTCTCGCCCTCAGCAGCACTGCAAAAAAAAAAACCCTAGATGTGCCAAAAGCTGGGCAAGCCAATGAGGACAGAATTCAATATTTGTTCTGCTCCAGTAGCGCCTGGTGGAATTCTCCTCCCTTTCCCATCCACCAGATTACTTTCCCTAAATCTATAATCCCCTTGAAATCATCAGGTGAGCCATTTTTCCATTATATTCCTTACTCAAGATTGCCAAGAGCTCCCCGCAGAGCCAAAGGTAAGTGTGCTATTTGCTAAAGGACAGAACAATCTCAAACGAGGAGGAACTTGTGTGGGAAGTAAAAAATACGACACAATTATCATGTAAATTATAGTGGCTGTTTTAAATCCCCTGCCAGCGAGACATGAGGTTATACCACATGTTTCTGAGGCAAAGGGAGAATTGCTTTCTTGCCTGGAGACAAGAGAGTAATATTAGAAGAACAAGCATCAAAAAAACCCGCCAAAAAATAAAAACCCCAACAAAGCAAATTCGATTCTTTGTGTAATAAATATTGGCACCACTTGACTGTTTCCCATGCAGTGCTTTCTGTATTGATACACAGAGGTGCAGATCCTCTGGTGCAACATTTGTTGTGAAAAATTAAAGTAGCAAAAGCAGCAAAGGCACAGAAAATTTCTGTTAAATACCAAAAAAAACCCCAACCAAACATATTCTGCTCATTCTGTTTCAAGCCTGATTATGCCACCTCATCTGGTTTCTCTTCTCCTGCCTGCTCTGAAATAATGCTGTAAATGAGAGAATAAGTACTTCAAGAAATAATAACATGAATTATTGGTGTTGGTGCTATCTTTCCCATATCAGATGAGCAGAAAGTGACACTTGCAGGCATTTTCCTCCCAATTTCCAGGCCTGGCCGCTGGTGGGACAGGCAGCTCAGTACTATGCATCTCGTTCATCTTGATGGACATGCTGGGCTTTATCTCCTTGGATGTGAGGAACACAAAGGCTTTCAAACCTCTTATCTCTTGCCCTGTTTTCCTTCCTTAACCTTTTCGCTGATTTATTCTGGTAAACACTGCACTTAGTCACCCTTGCTCTAATCAGTTGACATTAGATCTAACAGCCATCTTTCCTTAATGTAATTTTCTCTCCGCCAGCCGACCACATGGCATCAGCCAGCTCTAGTTGGCCATAACCAGCTTCTCTTTTGAATTACACACCTTGTCAGCTGCAGAGGGAATTCAAACAGAAATGGTGGAAGTATGTGTTATACATAATCCATACTTACAGCTAAAAATAAATTCCACATATTAAAATATCATCAACTACTTCATCGGTTGTGTGTCTCCTAATACATTCCCTATCTCCTCCCATTCAGAAGGGCCTGAAGAGAATGAGACTTGTGGCTCAGGATGAAATGCCATCCAATACCCAAAGCTCAACACCTATCTTTAGGTAGTTAAGGGGCTAGAGAGAAAACCCTCATTCAAATCTCTTCAATTTAAAGCCGCTCTTAAAGTTTGGGGTCTGCCTGTGCAGGACACAGAGCCCACAGAATACTGTTTTCTAGATCCTTTGATCTGGAACTTCTTGAGCTCCATACCAATTTGAATTCATAGTATTTTTAAGCTGCTTTTTTTCCCCCTTTTCTTTTCCTTGTAATATTCAAAACTATAGCATCCATGAAAAACAGACTGTTGTAACTTTGGTGTGTCCCGGTCTAATTTTGCTCATTGCAGACCAACTTACATGCTTCCTAGCTTTTTTGTTGTTCTCTCACCCTCATCCTACATACTTGCTTACATCAAACCTAGTTAAGCTCCATCTTGTTAATCTAACAATCTCAAATGAGAAATCTGAGCCCAGGGTACTGTCACCCTGAGAGATCTTCCATGAGATGCATCAGGTGGTGAAAGCAAGTCAACAAGTATCCAAGTCAGCAATATTTTGCAGTATTCCCGTACTCTTCTTCCCGTACTTACAGCTGGTGTTACTGTGGGTTTTCACCGAACAATGATGTGGCAAGGAGTTGATAAAACAGTCAAAAAAATTGAGTTTGCCAGGTAAATGATAATAACAAGGAAAAAGTCTTCAGATCTTATGCAGACCTGTAATGTTAAGTCGCCAGCAGAGATGCTGCGTCAGAAGTTACTGCTTTTTCTTGTGGGTCCTATGATCTCGTGGATACAATAAAGGAAAACACACTGTCGCTTCAGATAAGCTTTTCAATTCTCCAAAACTAACCTCTTCCACTTCCTCAGGTGCCACCAACTCTGCTCAGAAAGTTTATCTGCAGGAAGTGAAAATCTATTAATCAGTATCATCAACTGAGGACACTGCGCTGAGATAAGGGAAGAGTGAAATCCCATTTCACAACAAAGAGTCAATTAACTTTATGCAATTTAGATGAACTTGGCATCCATAATGTTTGGGCAGAGCCAGCCATAGTCCCCACCACAAACAAGCAGGGCCATTCGCTAAGTAAAGCAGCACCCAAGTGAGGCGCTCCCCAGAAAACAGCGGGATCTGGAAGTGGGAGGCTTTGGGCTGTGTTCGTTCAACATGGCAGCAGCTCAGCTTTTCAGGAAGAAATGCAAAATTTCAAATAGAAGGGAATTTCAATGTGTTCAGCTAGTGGTTCTGCTTACACGAACTCAGATGTTCACACCGCATGATGCCATGGGCAGAAACATGGACCTTCTGCCTTCCCTGCTAATGCACTACCAGGTCACTTTCTCCTTTTTTAAATTTTATTATTTTTTCCACAAGCTGTTAATGATTCATGTAGTCAGTGCAGAAAGATCGAGCAATAGGTCTTCCCTTGTACCTAAGAAATAAAATCAGTACCTCTAAAGCTACACACCAGGCGGGTCTCACATGGTCATGATATACACCTTGGGCTGCAGGACGGAGGGGAGAACTGAAGGAAAAACACTTACCCAGAACAGACACACACAAAAAACCTCCTGATTTATGAATGCAACACTTGGAAAGTGTTGAGCATGCAAATCAAAGCTGCCTTGGAGCAAGTTCATTTTATAGCACCCACATTTGTATGGCAGGTTAATCACACTGATGCTGACACAGCAACACCAGGGTAACTTTAATAAAGGGTTTGGACTTGCTTTTGGTTTGGGGTTTTTGGTTTTTTTTAAAGGTATAGTTCCAACTCCTTTGGGTCCAAAACTTAGATTTGTGAGTGTGAGTTTTAAAAGGCAAATGAATGGTCAGAAATAAGTGGTCAAAACCAGATCTAGACGCAATATTTCTCTGCGCTGTTGGAGAGCCAAGTCACTGCAGCAGAACATTAACAAATGAAAAATGGGATGTGAAATCAGTGAATTAAGTGAATTCAGTGAACAAGAGGAAATGGCTGCAAGCTGCAGCAGGGTAGGGTTAGGCTGGACATTAGGAAAAAGTTTTTCACAGAGAGAGTGGTCTGTCAGTGGAATCAGCTGCCCAGGGAGGTGGTGGAGTCACCCTCCCTGACTGTGTTTAAGAGTAGATTGGATGTGGTGTTGAGGGATCTGGTGTAGGAGAGAACTTGTAGAGTAGGGCTGATGGTTGGACTTGATGATCCCAGGGGTTTCTTCCAACCAAAATGATTCTATGATTCTAAGTAATCAGACCTACAGCAGGAAACAGCACAAGTGGTTAAAAATAAAACCACTGTGTAAATCCTTTTGGTAGGAAAAAGTAAAGCAAGAAGGTGCAGAGGTAGGGTAGAGGTAGGGATGTTTTCTGCATTAGTGCTTGACATCTTTTTATTTATCTTACGGTATTTTCACAACATGCCACGGTCTGGGTAAGGTCTGCTCAATCTCTTTGGTAATGACCAGTCTATACCAGTAATACACATTTTCTCTGCTATACTCTCTATCTACCACACAACTGTGTTGATCACTGGCATTGCATTAGCAAGCTGGCTCTATCAAACCCTTACAAGTCACCTGTAAGATACTGTCATTGCACAGAATTTTTAATTAAAAACATGTTAATTATGTATAAGAGCATGCACACACATAGCAGTCAGGACTAAAATCCTAGTCCTAAACACCTATCCAAAAGCAGAAATGTCACCCAGCTGAGCTACAAGAGCTACAACCACCAGTTGGTCATTCAACCATTGCTGGACGGCACTACTACTGAAGCACGTCCGGACAAGCCAGTGCAACCCTTGAAGACTGAAAACTGGTTTGTGATGTATTGTGGAAAGATGCAGTAAATCCAAGAAAATGTATCCTATCTGAGAGGCTGACAGTCCTCCTCCTTCTAAGGCAGTGAGTGTTGTCATCTGACATGGCATCAGAACAGGAAAGGGTCCAAAGAGTTGGAGTTCATGGAAAGCTCCAGAATCAGATTTTCCAATTGCCTTGTCAAATAGATGCCCACCCCAATTAGGTCAGGGTAAGATTCACAGCTGTTCTATTTTCTACATCTCTGGTAATTTAGGTCCTCAACACATCTACAACCTCATTTTCTTTAAAATATTGGTGAAAACAAACCTCGACAGAGGCCATTTACTACTGTCATTCTACAGGCAAGAAAAACACTTGAGGATGTGAAGGCGGTCACTGGTGGTACTGAGGTGGTGGTGAAGCAAGTCTCATGCTTTACACTTGCCAACACACTGATCTTGACTTCTACAGTAACATATATTGAACACACGACTTTGTCCAGTTTTAGTCCTACAGTATCTTGGGTAAGACTTCAAGAAAGGAAATGAGCTACACAGGCATGGCATGCAATGAGCATGATTCACCAGTTTGGTCCAATATACCACAGTAGATATGCTGGCAAACTTCAGGTGACAACAGTCTGATTACTAGATCCAGAGCCCCCAACTGCAAAGAGTTTCCTCATCATAGTCTCACTGCTCTATCTACATTAGCAAGTAATTTCACACAGCAGAAGTACATCATTGGATTCAGTCTGGTACTGAGACTTCCACAGTTGTGCTGTAGGTAGTTCAGGCATTCACTGAGGACTAGATTTCATTTGCTCCCCTCGACCACCCATGCCCACCATGCATGTGGTTCAAAACTTATCACTGTTTCTGACCTTTATCTCCATTAGAGGTTGGGAGGCATCGCCTGGGGCCATTTGTGCACCACAAGCAGAGCTGTGAATTGAATCAGCACACACTCAGTGGGGACAACGAGAGGACTGGCTTCACTGCCAAAACTACTGCTCTGCATCCCAACCCAACAGTAGGTGGAGTTGCACGACCTACACTTCGACTAGCAAATCCATGGGGAATAAATTTACTGGCTTTCACTGCCCCACTGGGGTAGATGCTATGGTTCATTAATGCAGCCACCGCAACCATCATTCACACTGAAGATACACAAATTGTATAAATTAAAAGCAAAGACCCCCAAAACTGCTAAGAACATGCCCTGTGGATGGTGTTACAAAACTTTGCCTTGTACACAGAACTTATGCTTTAAATGATGGGAAAATTAAACTATTCAAGACATTCCTTGGTATTTGCTGTACAGCCACAGGTTAGCCAAACACAGCAAGATCTCAGTTTGTAGCAGCTATTTTCGCTCTCGTTGCTTTGAATCACATACAAGAGGTTCTTCTTTTGCATCAGATGTAGAGATTCTATAGAACAATCTCATTATATAGGCTACAGGCCTTGCTAAGATTTCTTTTTAATAAAACCTATCTCTTTCAATTTACTTGATTGGACGTGTTAATGTTTTGGGACTTGATTAATAATCCTGGGAGATAATTGTGCAAAGGTCCAGAGGCACTAAAATGTCCATGCAAATAGGGAATGATGGAGGAATCGTAACTGCAATCTATAACACTCAGCACAGTGGCAAGCCCAGAGCTGTCGCTCTGCTCAGCTGCAAAAAACAAACAACCCATATGCCATAAGTACAAACTATGGCGTAGCTCAATCTATCATTTCTCTCATGCAATCGAACAAGCAGCAGAATTAACACTATCATACCTTGCTGAAGGAGTGCTTCTACCCTTTGGTTTTAATGAGATTTATTGTAAGTAAAGCTCCCAACCATAAGCAAACTGGAATCCAGATTCATAACCTTTTTTTGCCTTTACCCTTCTCTCCAAATAATGTTGGAGCTACCCAGCAGAGAATTTGCACCCCAAATACAGCACAGGCTGTGGTGAGCAGTGATTCCTCCTCTGCTGTGCTGTCAAACAGACCAGGCACCTGATCAAAACAACCTTATACGTTGTGGACGCCCCGCGTGAGCCCAGGTCTGGAGGACACTTTCTGCATCTGCTCCTTCTCTCATTTTCAGAGCAGGAAAATTTTCAGCAAAAAAAAAGACTTTCAGAGAGTTAGTTCTTAATCACTGTTCACTTGGATCTGCTCCTGACAACACACACAGAATAAAGAGCCGACAGAACAGGCGCGGGACAAAGGGTTGGCTGCCATCTACTCATCCTCAGGTTCCAGTACAATTTGCCAAAGTCATTGCAACCCCAGTGATTCCTCCTTCCTGCATTTTGCAATCCAGGGCTTCTTTTCTGGCTCGAGGACCCAAGACTTAGAAAAGGGCGAGAGAGAGACAGGAAACAGCTACGCTGGGACCAGTGCTATGTCTTTCCAGAGTGAATCTTCTTACTGTAACTAGGGAACTATTCCAACTTTCCCTTCATTTCCCAGGTTTCGGGGTTTGGTGAATATAAATTAACCCAGTGGCCCATCAGGCTGAACAGAGGTACTGCTGCAATTCAGGGCCCACACACCCTCAGCAGACAGCCACATTTCCATCTGCAGTCACATCTCCAATTCCCATTGCGTAGCATGGTCATAATCTCACAGATAAAGTGATAAAATATTTACAAGTTGAAGGCTGCTAAATTTACTCCCCAGTGCCCACATACATCTTTTGCACAGCAAGTCTTTTCTGACTTAAATTCTGCACGCTGAACCTTAATTACTGCTGTCTGACAAAGTGAGAAATTGGACAGGAAATACAATTTTGAAAAGCATCAAAGTGACAGAGGTGGCTAACAACCATTTTCAAAAGCAACTTTAGGCAATAACTCAAATAAAACAGTTTGTAAATTGTTTTTCCTGAACTGGAGCCCGTGCTGCTAGTTGAACTTGAACTACAAGGTGCAGAATGAGGAAAGTGACCAGGACTGGGACATTCTGTGTCTGAAGGATGTCACTCCTGTTGTGAGTTCCTTGCATTTCATATTCTGTAGAGATATTAAAATGTAAGAGTCGATGAGATGTGGTGTTGAGGGATATGATATAAGGGAGAACTTCGTAGAGTAGGGCTGAAGGTTGGACTGGATGATCCCAAGGGTGTCTTCCACCCTGAATGATTCTGTGATTAAATAAACTGCTCCAGGAATGATTGTTGGCAGTCAGGGAAGTCCATTTCCCTCCTACAAAAACTGTAGCTGAAATGTTGCTGTTCTTTTTTCTTTATTTCAATGCACTGGAGGCAGACAGCACACATGGAAAACTGTAACCTAATAAAGACATCAAGGGACAGACTGGAAACCGAGATAGAAAGGATGGGTTACAACTTTTTGCAGTTTTCTCCTTCAGCTCTTCTACAGCAACTGCCTAAACCCTCCTCTTGTACCTCAAAATCCTGAACACAAAGTACACAATCCTTTTGCTTCCCCCCAGAAGCCACGTACACAAGCAGAACAAAATCTAGGGGGGTGTGTCTGTGTGTGTGTGCTATCTCTTAGACAACACAGCTGGGGTGATTTCACAGCCCTGTCCTTTGGAGAAAGCTAAAGGGGGACGCATCACCTCTACGCTCAAAGACAGAATTTACCTACCGTAATTGCAAAAGACCGTTATCTTCACCGATGACAACACGTGGCATATAATGCTCCAGTGAAGTGAGATGAATTGAACTCTCCCTTGGTAACAGGCCCTTAACCAGGGTCATTAATCACCTAAGTGTCCCAAGCACATCCACTGCCGAGAGCCGACTTTCCGACAGCAAGAAATCCAACTCCTACTGCCAGCGGCTTAAAGCGAGGGAGGGAGGAAGAGAGGGAGGAAAAAACCTCTTTATAAAAAAGAGGGTCTTCCCCTTAGGAAGTCAGGAGGAGCCACAGCCTCTGCAACAGACCTTATAATTGGAAGTTTTCCCTCTGATTTAGAAGAGTTCTGCTCCTCCCTACACTTACAAGCTTGGTGTAGGTTGTCCAAACAGCCTGTACCTATTGGGCAGCATGTTCTTCCCTCCTGATAGAAGGTGATGAGCCTACAGTGACCCAAAAAATACATGGCAAAAACCCCAGGGAAAAAAAGGAATCTTGGGAATTTCTAATTTTTTTGAAATTAGAAAATATTTGTTCAAACACCGCTTTTGCAGGAAAAAAAAAATATCAATTAATTTATCAACCAGTTTTAGAAATTATAATAATCACTTAATAGTGACTTCTAAAAAAAATGTTACTTCTGATTTCAATTTACTTACCATTTAGACATGCACATAATTTTTTGTTAAAACAGCTTGAAAGGAAATCTTTCACTCAGTTGACAACTTTCTTTCTAAAATTTTATTTTCCTTTTTGGTTAATGAAAACATTCCAGGGTTCAACTTTTTGACCACCCAGTAATGTTTTCAAAATTCCTACCTTTTCCTGTGGTTGGAAAATTTGATTTCTGATCTCGCTAAAACCTTACAGTTTTCTAATTTTAAACCATTAAAATGCAGATTTTTGCTACAGTGAAAACCAACATGTTGTGCTCCGCTTAGGGCAGGCCTAGGCACTCTCACCATGTGTAAGCACAACTCTACTCTAAAACATTAGCATAAAAGAAAAGGTCTCACAGGTGGAAATTAGGGGAAGAGTTGGAATAATGTGCAACTACAGCAAAGCAGAGGTCATGGGCACTGGTAGAAGTTTACAGCCACATTGATGTCAACTTTCTCATAATGCGAGGCCTGACTTAGTCAACTCAGAGAGTAATTTGGGTGTTGTTGCGACCAAGGCGGACAATGGCATCCTGGGGTGCATTAAGAAGAGTGTGGCCAGCAGGTCAAGGAAGGTCATCCTCCCACTCTGCTCTGCCCCAGTGAGGCCCCATCTGGAGCACTCTATCCAGTTCTGGGCTCCCCAGTTCAAGAAGGACAGGGATCTGCTGGAGAGGATACAGCAGAGAACCAAAGAGATGACTAGAGGCCTGGAGCATCCCTCTCATTAAGAAAGGCTGAGGGACTTGGCTCTTTTTAGTTTGGAGAAGACAGTAGGATCTGATCAACAGCTATAAGTACTTAAAGGATGGGTGTCAGGAGGATGGGGCCAGTCTTTTTTCAGTGGTGCCCAGTGACAGGAGAAGAGGGAACAGGCACAAACTTGAACATAAGGAGTTCCATCTAAACACGAGGAACTTCTTCACTTTGAAGAAGCCCTGGAAGAGGCTGCCCAGAGAGGTGGTGGAGTCTGTCTCTGGAGACATTAAAGACCTGCCTGGACAAGTTCCTGTGCAACTTGTTCTAGGAGGACGTGCTTTGGCAGGGGGTTGGACTAGATGATCTCCAGAGGTCCCTTCCAATCCCATATCATTCTGTAATTCTGTTCTAGATTAGACACTTCCAGAGCCTAGGACAGAGGTAAAGGACTACAGCCTTGCAGGTGATGACTTCAATCAACGCTCCTGTGAGGACTGTGGCGATACAACCTGCCCATGAATGAAGCCGTCAGCCTTAGGTGAGCTGGAGGAGAGCACGGCAGCAGATATGCTGGACACACCATGTGCTGGAAGACCTCAGTCATCTGCTCTGCCACATGTCCCACAACACACAAAATCCCACCCAGTGGCCAAAGCTCCGTTCAACACCTCCTAGATACAAACTCAACAACTGATAGAAAATGCGTCTGTCAGAAGGAACACCACCAAAGCACACAGACTTCCAAAGGGTCGTTCAGGGAAGGAAAGGGGTCTCTGCATGTGCAACTGGCACAACTTCTTGTTCTGTTGAAAACCCTCAATATCACAGCACAAAGTACGACCCTGTGGTGAACAGCACGGAACAAAGCATATTCTCCATGGATTTCGTCATCAGAAAAAGATGACACACACTCACTGAAAGTACTAATGGAAACATGTGCTTCTTTTTCAAAATAAGAGTTAGGTTGCTCAAGAAATATTAAAATTTCAGCCCAGGCCTAGCTAAATGGCTGTAGATAATATATCATTTTTTAATCTAAGAAAGGCTTCATCGGTTATCCTGAAATTCAGAATTAGCTAGATGCATTTCATCTGACTCACTTGTCCTGTATTGTAAAATAATGATGTAATTTGTAATAAATTACTAACACTGAGTTTCAGCAGTGACAAATTGTTTACTTAATTCAATAAAATAGTGTCACTTTTGTAAAGTGCATAATCCTAGAGAACTCAGATGGTTGTGAACTGCAGGTTATGAAGAAAAACACTCATGTCAGTCCAACCTACAGAAGAAATAAGATCTGAAGCAAACTAACTGCATTCCCTCAGATTACTCTTTTGCACTTCAGTGTCACTCTCAATTTAAGTTTTTTCATGAAATCAGCCAGCCTGGAATAGGCAGGATCATTCTCGCTCACTGAGTCTAATATGACATGACTAACAAAAGCAGACACGATATGTCATAGCAATGAATGACTCATCAGACTGGGAAATTCAAAAAAATACCATTTTCCAAAATACAATTTTTGACCTTTACACTCTCCCCTGACGTTCTGTACACAGACCTTTTAAAAACATGTATGAGAGCAAGAGGCAATAAAAGTTGCCAAAGGAAGGAAAAAAATGGGGGAAAGGGATGGTATTTACCCACCTTTGGCAATTTTTTTGTATGAGACACAGTCATCAAGGAAAACAAAATCTCAACCTTCCCATATACTTGGCCAGAAATTCCTCCCTTGCAAATCCTCCCCCCCTGTCCAGGGCTCAGGACAAGTGATTTATCCTTCTTACCTTATTTTCTCCATCTCTATAATGAGCAGAAAGACACTTATCTAGGTTATACAGTTTCTGTGACAATTCATTAGTTAATGTCTGTAAAGTGCTTTGAAGACGTGAAGAATTACTACTGATAGGTTTTGCACTAATTTTCACATATCCAGCCACCCTACCTCCTGCAGACCACCATGG
The DNA here is from genome assembly GCA_013400555.1 of Jacana jacana. NCBI lineage: Eukaryota > Metazoa > Chordata > Aves > Charadriiformes > Jacanidae > Jacana > Jacana jacana. The sequence continues at coordinate 63,999 of VZTM01004245.1, forward strand.
TCTGCAGAGGAACTTCTGGCTGTGCTAAAAGGAAAGCGTTATCTTGTCCTGCTGTACCCAACTTAGGCAAAGATTAAGAAAAAGACAGATGATTAATCGATTCTTACTTTTTCAGACCGATTTTGGTTCTAGTGGTGATTAAAGCACAGATCTCGCTACATCTGTCTCTCCACATGACGCCATTCTGAAATCATGGAGATTCTGGATCTGTTTACCCAAATAATATAGGATGGAAAAATGAGAACCTACGTCATTTTCCAGAGTCCTTGTTGTAATTAAGTTACAGTTTGATTTTGTTTCTACAACTTTCATCTGTGACACCCGCCTTAAAAATAACACTGAGAAAAAATTGGTAGGAATAAGAGCATATTGAATTAGAATATTAAGATTAATAGGGATAAATAGCCTACACGTAATACATTTTCATTTATATTCATATAATAGAATTGTATTTTTCAGATGATCAAAGCATTTCTTTGATTATGTGTATTTCCAAGCGATGAAACCAATTTTCATTTAAACCAGCATTTGAAAACCAAAGAAATCAAGCAATCTCTGGTGTACATAAATCTGCTCTGCTTTCTCCCACCGGATCTGCCATGCAGTACACATTACTTTTCCTCGTACTACAAGGGTAGTTAGGAGAAGAAGCCGCCAGACAGCTTGGAAGTCATATCTGAAGAGATGAGAGAAGACTGTTAAAAGATAGAAAGGAAATGAGGAAAGATCTGAATGCCAGAACGAATACAGGATCTGCGCGTGTCAGGGAAAACAAAGATGAACGGGAGATCAGGGGAAGCAGTGTTGAGCCCATCAAGAAAAGCAAGGCAGGAAACCAAAGTCTGAAAATAATAAGATGAAAAAGGAGCAATGACAGATCTGTGCTGTGTTAAGTAAAAAATAGGAAGGAAAGAGATAAGGAAAGATTATTAGGAGACCTGAAGAAATCAATGATGAATTTTCTCCCACCATTTGGCTCTTGAACCCTGTTTGAAATGTCCAAGAAATGAGATTTTCCCATCACAGAAAAAAGGAAATGCTGGAAAGAAGGAACATGTGTAGCAGCAGTATGTACTGCTGGAACAGGGATGTGCATGGACACCTTTGGACCAAGGAAGCATCACTAAAAGGGAAGAGCAGAGTTGGACTGTCACCTTGGGAGGAGGGGTAGGCCTGGTTCTCAAGGTGGCCACACAAGCTATTGTCCATGGCCCACCTCACCTGAAGCTTTTATTTTGGACAGGAAGTCACCCATTAAGTTCAGTTGAGGGTCTTCTCCCACTTTCAAGCTCCCTGTAAAGTTCCCCATTATAAGCAAGCCTACTGGAGTGCACACGAGTGGGCCAAGGCCCCCAGCCAACCAGGGGAAAACACATCACAATTCCTTCTCTCCTGCCTTCTGCTAAAACCCAACCTTCTAGACACAGCTTAAGCACCAATGCCACAGGAGACAGGGAAAGCTTTGCCAGCCTGGCTTCTGAGAGCTTCTGAACCTGCCCCCCTCACTTGGGTACATCATCCAATGGACCAACACTCGGTCAAGGAGTTCATGTTGCCACAACCCAATATCAATGTATGCACCTAGAAAGCAGGTAGCGCTTAGCTCAACTTCTACTCAGATGCACAGGACCATTCAAGGTAGGAAGCTCTGGGGGAAAAGATACAGCATGAAAAGAGACACACAGCTCACATCTCTACCCTACCTGCAAAATTTCTGCTTTTTCTCCCCTTTCTTGTGAGAACTGAGAAAAACATTCGAGCTCTTAGCATTAGTGCAACTGATTGCACTTGAGTGTATGGGGTCCACTCCTACAGATCAGTTTCTATGCAGATAATTTCTCCACTTATCTGGTTTAAGCTAGCAAAGAGCACAAGAAATCCTAATTCCATCCAGATATATTAAATCAGATTCTAACCTGTCCCTCAGCAATTTGATTTTTAGGAAATGATAAGGAAAGCATTTACAGTAAGAGTGCTTTTCAATAAATCATCATCAATTATACATGCACACTAAGTGCATCAAACAAGTTGTTTGGGCACACAATTAGGTAACTAATTACACTGACTCGGCAATTCCATACTTAAATGGACTTACCTGCCCCCGGATCCACCTGATCATTTCAGGGGGTTTATTTAGTTGCACAATGCCTTCTTTGCTATTAAGCACCAACTGTTGAAAATTTTTAAGCAACTGCACTTCCATGCCTAATTAATCATGTAATTGCCATCATTACTTGGACACCTTTTTGATAATTTAGCCTTTGCAATGCTTCAATTGTAAGAGAGGCAGATGGGAGAATTGAGAAGCAAGTGTTGCAGCCCTGCATAATGGGGTAGGTGCTCATCTCACGCGGCGCGGAACACCCTCAGCTCTGACAGCAGCCAGAAGGAATGGAACCCTTCAGCGGCTCTTGAGGGATGCCCAACACCCTTACAACTCACCCAACATCGAAAATCACCAGGGTTTCATAAAAAGGACATCAAAGCCCAGGCTTTTGCTCAATATTAGTGTACACGCCTCGCCATTCACACCAGTTTGATTATGATTGCTCCTGGAGCTCTGGAGCAATGACCTCAACACCATTTCTTTCCTTGGTTAGATCCTGCCCGTGCCTTCCTGAAGATCTAAAGCTGAATAGAACAAAGCCCATCTCGTTAGGGATGTTTGGGCAGGGATCAGTGTATCCGATAACGGCCATTCAGATCCATACGGGATTGCAGCCTGGTTATCCCCTGGACAGATAATCAATGGACGTGTAGAACCAGCCTTTTACTCGTGCTGTATCTTACTGTGCGTTACACATTTCTAAGCATATACCTAAGATAATGTGTGTAACAGAGGGCATATACACTTATCTAAACTTACTCCATACTCAAACCCATTCCAACACCAAAAACGAGCCATCAACTTTTATTTTTCCCCCACCATTTCCCTTTCGTTCAGATCTCCAGCGATGCTGACAGCCGAAGTGGAGGATTAAGGGAGAATCATAGAATAGAATCAGAGAATCAGAGAATCATTTAGGTTGGAAGAGACCCCTGGGATCATCAAGTCCAACCATCAGCCCTACTCTACAAGTTCTCCCCTACACCAGATCCCTCAACACCACATTTAATCTACTCTGAAACACAGTCAGGGATGGGGACTCCACCCCCTCCCTGGGCAGCTGATTCCACTGACTGACCACTCTCTCTGGGAAAAACTTTTTCCTAATGTCCAGCCTAACCCTACCCTGCTGCAGCTTGCAGCCATTCCCTCTTGTTCTATGGCTAATTGCCCGTGAGAAGAGACCAGCACCAACCTCTCTACAATGCCCTTTCAAGCAGTTGTAGAGAGTGATGAGGTCTCCCCTCAGCCTCCTCTTCCTCAAACTAAACAACCCCAACTCCCTCAATCGATCCTCATAAGCCTTATT
>VZTM01004245.1:67640-115380 GCA_013400555.1 Jacana jacana
ACCCCCAGGTCCTTTTCTGCCAGGCAGCTCCAGCCACACTGCCCCAAGCCTGTAGCGATGCATGGGGTTGTTGTGGCCCAAGTGTATGACCTGGCACTTGGCTTCATTGAAGGCTGTGACAGTAACATTGGCCCATCTATCTAGTCTGTCCAAGTCCCTCTGTAGAGCATCCCTGTCCTAAAGCAGATCAACACTCCCACCCAACTTAGTGTCATCTGCAAACTTACTGTAGTGTTTTCTATGTCCTTATCTATATCATCAATGAAGATATTAAAAAGGAAAGGCCCCAATACTGAGCCCTGAGGAACCACTTGTGACCGGCCGCCAGCTGGATTTAACTCCATTGAGCACCACCCTTTGGGATCGTCCTTCCAGCCAATGCTGGATCCAGCAGATCGTACACAACATCTGTCTTGGTGGCACTTCCAGTTTAGCTTTGCAGACTCCAGGATTTCAGCTGAGGTTTGAGAAACCATCACCGCAGTTTGCTGGTTTGCGGTTACTCAAATGCAATGCAAAAAATTCTGACCAAGGTTTCCCACCTCTAGGTTGAAATCTCATCGGCGTTTTCCAGCGTTGGGCTGCAAAGGTGGCTACTCCAGAGAAGTATTAAAATAAAATGACAAACTTCTGCATCATGCTTGCGTTGGACACGGGCTGCTACAAATACCCAAGACCACTTTCTGATGTTATACGCACAATAGCCAGCTGCGTGTCAAAATTAATGTCTTGTACTGACAAAGTCAACAGTGGGATTTCTTCAGAAATGAGGTATTTACCAGCAGAGGAAAGGGCACGCTACCCTTTTTATTGCCTATTTAGAGGAACTGATTAATGTTTTCACCAGCCTCCATGTGCAAATTCCACCAAATACGATTTGCATACCTGGGTATGTGAGAGGAAATATTTGCAAAAGATTCAGCAGCATCTCAGTCTAATATCTAGAGGGCTTTTTTTTTTTCCTCCTAGCATTTGAGGCCCATCTTTGCCCCACTTTGCAACAACCATTTCCTACGGATACAGCAGTTTAGCAGTTTATTCTCCCTGGTGCAAGCGATAAATACAGCAGCTTCAAACCTTTTAAAAATATTAAGGATTTTACAGCTAGATGTGTGACAGCCTTGATTAATCCCATGCAGCAAGAGTCAACGCATGCAGGTACCTGCATTCAGGACTTTCAAAGTTTGAAGAGTTTTCTTTGATAAAGATAAAGAAGCTTTGTAAAATACGGCTTGCGACACGCAGCGCTGGCAGAGAATTTTAATGCTGCAGCAGATGCTGTATAGTTTGCTAGAAATTCAAATAAAGGGCTTGTATGACTGAGAACTTTTGGTCTGGAAAAAGAAACTAGAAGAAGAGGAGGAATAATGAGCCAAAATGGAGTTGGTGGGTATACCCAAGCATAGCTTAACGGGCATCTACGTAATTTCTCACCTAAAATTTAATGATTCTTCAATGCAAAAAATAATTCTAAAATAAAGTCAGTCTCTAGGGCTCTCAGGAGTCTATTAGATGGTTATCAGATAAACGACACATGAAGTGAAAGCGATAATACATAAAATCTTGCTCTTTGGATCATAAAAATAACTCCTCAGTACGCACACGCGGTACAAGTAGGTGATGATGTATTACTGTGGTGTGCCTGATACATGGATCCAAAGCTGTACAGCCAGCTGGAAAACATGTAAGGGAAGTCAAACACCCATACAGATGGCATCGAAGCAATGACTCTTCAAATCAGGGGAAGGCTGGTGCTCTCACAGCAGGTGACTCGATGCTGCAAAAAGAACTGCTGGAACAGCACAAAGGCCAGTGGGAAGGTTTTAACTAAGGTTACAAATCAGGCCAGCATCAACGTTTGCTGTTAGCACTTGTCTTCAGAGCAATTTAAAGAAAATACACTTAGTTAACGGAGTTAAACACATACCTGCCCCATTCCACTCTTGGCAGAGGAAAGCAGGAACGTTGGCTTGTGGAGCACAGCAGGGACAAACTTCCTTGGTCTGACACAAACCCTGAAGGTAGGATCTATTTCACACCTATTTACCTCAAAGGCATCCCACTCCTCACTCTTTCTTTGGTACCTGTGCCATGGCTTTATGCCAGATAGCTAAAATAACAACAAACTCTTCCATGGTTTTAAATTCAGAAAATAAAGCATCAAAAAAATTCGTGTGGGAGATACTTCCTGTGGAGAGACCACGGGGCAGGTTTTTATACTCCAGGTCCAGCTTGATTGTGATGACAAATGGCAGAAGAAACCTTCCTGTTCACCCTAACAAAGATCAGCCACTATCATTTTCAAGTTTCCATAGCAATTTGATAGTCCAGCATAAGCAGAGCTCAGGGGAGTATGGCGAAACAATACAATTCAATTATCTCCATCATTTCAAATGGCTGATTGGGGCAGGGGGGAGCCTTAGGAAGCCATCCCAGTTTCAAGAGAAGAAAAATAATCTTGTTATCTTTGGTTTTTTTAATTCTGTCAAAGATGGCCTAAATTAGGGAGTGACAACTTGCAAAGCAGGAACATATTCTTTTCTTAAATCAGGTCTGGAAATGCCGTGAGATGAACTCTGATAATGCAGCCTGCAAGCCCTGGGAGCCAAAGCTGTGCAAAATTGTTTAATATGGTCAAATCCTTTAATCCTCATATCTGCTGATGCAGAAAACAGAATATTTCTGCCATTTATTACCAGAAACATTATTTTCGAACTCCATAAATGTTGCCTGAAGATCTTATGCAGTGGAGACAGCAGAGGCCTGCACTTCCTTCTCCGGACAATTTTGATTCTAATTTATTTAGGCACAAAGCAATACACATAAATGAACAACCGCTGATTTTTCTTCATCTTCTGCAACGATTTATTTCAAGAACAACTCTACGCCTTTTCATCTTATTCTTTACTATGTGTAGAGTTCAGGAACTTGAATGCCCTGGAAAACTTAGGAATTGATCAGACTCGTAATGAAAAAGGATCTCTCTCTCTCTATCTCTCTCTCTCTCTCTCCCATAATACAGGAAAATAAAATATCGTTAACTCTGCAGGGCAGTATACTGAAGATTGATCAATCCCTCTCTTTTCATACCATCCCGTAACACAAGAGCAAAGGGGTCAGTCGATAATTGCCAGTAAATTTGGAAGGAATAAAAGGAAATACTTGTTCACACAGCCAGCCTGAAGAATTTCCTATCACGGAAGGCCATCGAATCACAAACACTCCAGCCAGATTTTAAAGAGGCAAGAGGAGTTTTGGGAGCGATGATTTCGGCACTGAGGGATGGGATAGAGGGCACAGCACCCAAGGGAGATAAGAGAGCAATAAGGTAATGATGATTACATTTCATGCTTCAAAGCACGACACAAGAGGAGTCAGGAAGGATGCCCGCCCCCCACGCTGCGCTCACTGGTGAGATGAGTTAGCTGTACCTGCAGGAACGTCCTGCTCAGACACCAGCACTGGCTTCCACAAGGAGAATTGAGTTTGTGTCCACAATCAACATTTTGAAAAATCCTCCACTCTCTGCAACACTCCATTTTCCCAACATGGAAACCAGTCGTATGGTTTGGGGCTCACGGCGCTATTAGAGGTTTGAGAAGGTGGCGGGGGGATGGATGCAGAAGTCCTGCTTCTAACTCCCACCCCACACCAACCAAGCCCTGTCACCCCCGTGCTCTGCTCCATGGGACACATCCTGCACTCCTGCCATATGCCACTGTTTTTGAATTCTCTTCCAGCACAACCTAAAAGATACTGATATAACAAGCCAATCGCTACGGGCAGCTTGTCATTAGCTGTGATTCAAATTCTTCAGAGCAAGAAGCACACAAGAGGCAGGAGGGCTTGCACTGCCCCTTGTAGAGACGTGGCTCCCAAACTGGCCTGCAGGGCAACCTGCTCCCCCTTTGTGCTTTCCACCGTGATAAAGCTGCTGGTGATTTAATCCATCCTTAAATAGCGATGGTGCTTTATGCCTTTGACAACTTCTCTCTCCGCTGGCGCGACTGGAAGGCAACGAGTCCCTTCACCGCAGAAGTTTGGGAGGGATTCTTGCAGGTGATCAAACAAAATCCTGCAAAATAACTGTTTATTTGCTGTCAGGCAGCTCGGTATCAGAGGCAGCCCGGCCCGTTAACAAGCCAGGCAGTGGTGTTTGTCTCAGAGACCAGAGCTGAGATATCAGCGCGCAGGAAGAGGTACATAATTTGTCCAGATGCAGTAAGGAACCCAATGACTAATTCATGAAAGTGGGATTGATTTTGATGAATCAATGCATTACAGGATCCAGGGAAGGAGGGGGGGAGTGGGAGGCACCGGGCATTTTTCAGGCTCAACTACAAGATCACACTTTGATCTGAGAAACAAAGACAACCTTCTTCTGTATCAGAAGGCAAGCCCTGATTTTTTTCTTTTTCAGCCAAAAAGCGGCTTCACTCTTTTAACAGACAAACACCCCCTGTCCATACATTTTGCAAGGTCCAGATGCTGCAAAATTCCACTCCCATGGGTAACTTCATTCACATCAGTTAAAACACCCAGTTTTTAACAATTTCACCAGTGACTGATTTAGAACCTGCCCCCAACTGCCAACGAAAACAGTTTTGATGGGGGAAAAAAATGCCTACAGATCAGAAGAAAATAAGGTAAGCTGTTAATATATTCCATCCCTGAATTGTTGGGTTTTAAAACAACCTGTTTCAGAAGGAAGCATCTGAAAGGGAGAAATATACAGTTATATTTTAATGGGAAAAAAAGCTGATTTTCTAGAACAAGAAAAGATAAATGAGAAGGTCCTCCATTTAAGTAAAAAGGAAGAAGAAAATCTTTGCTTTCCCCGTACTTCTGTTATGTGGGAAAGCAAATTCGTTACTGTTCCAATCACTCATTGTCTATCAGATTTCATAATATGTACTGTTTGCAGATCATGAGCAAAACTGAGACACTGCCTGGTTAAAGCTAATGCAAAATCCATCCTCTACTGGGATACAAATAGCTTTCTGTGCACCTTAGAACAGGGAAAGTTTATGGTGGGTGACTGACTCCGAGGCTGATTTAACATTTGCCACCAGGCAGAAATGCACATTCACAAATACACCAGGACTAGCAAACTGCTCCCTGATTTCTATTCCCCAGGCACCAGCCCCCAAGAAAAACTATTTATGTTTTTTTTTTTCCTCATATTGGTACACAAAGTAGTGGTAAACAAACTTGTTTCTCCGCACTGTATTTTCCATTGTGCCAACCGTATGGGAAATCATTAGCTTTGACCTTTTGGAGGAAAGGACAGAAGGAGAGGTGGATTTATCAAAAAAGATATTTTACTCCAAGCTCTTTTACTTAGCTCTTTAGGCCTCTGAATAGATTTTCGTGACCCAACAAGGCCTTTGAGTACCTGTCACTTAAAAAACGCTCACCTCTGCTGAAGGTGAGAGCAAGAGCTTACGCAGGCTTGGTGAGCACCTTCTCCGCTTGCAAAAGACAATGCGGTCAAGGAAGAAAATCAATCTCTGCTCTAAACCATAATCATGATCTCAACGAAGACAGACGGCTGAGCAATTGAGTGCATGTATTTCAAAACCTGCCCTTTGATATCTCCTGATTATTTAACCTGGAGAATTGAAAGGAAAGCAGTCAGAGAAAACCCGCATGCAATAAAAAGAAATAATTATTTTTCTTATTCCTGGGCGCATGAACCCCTCACAGAAGACTAAGGGACACACATGGGTCAGAAACCGAACCAGCAAACTCTTGTTTCTGAAGAAGAAAGCTTCAGGAGAGGCTCAGAAATGAACACCCTGTGTGCAACTCCAGCCCTTTCAGGGTCACCTCATTTCTTTTTTAATAAAATAAACATTCCCGAGATTAAAAATGTTCCTCAGGCACCAAAATATCCTGGTTACCCCGAGGAAGTGGTGAAGAAGAGGAGGCTGAGGGGAGNCCCTGGTTACCCCGAGGAAGTGGTCTGGATCCCTTTGAAAATGAAACTGAAAATTAGATGCCTAGATCATTCCTCAGCTAGCAGCGCTCTGATGACTTCAGCGGTGGCTCCTCTCTCCACCTCCAGCAGTGAAGCCCCTGGGGACTCCCCAGAACAAGGCACAGCATTGCTGGGCAAGGAGCAGGGCTGGAGGATGGCAGTGATGTTCTCCCACAGGTACCACTCATGCCCTGGTTTACCTCACTGAGCTGTTTCATGTTCCCCCCTCCAATGGCGAGACCAGCAGCACGAAGACTTTGAGGACATGCTGAAGGCTGGTAGCTCTCTGATGATGCAGGTTCCTACTTGACCTTTACAATTATCACACATACTGCAAGCTGACAGGCGACTGTTGGTTGCAGTCACTGATTTGCAAAGCAAGATGTCCAGAGAATTGAAGCATATTCTTCTTTAATTAAAAAAAAAAAAAAGAAAAGAAAAGAAAAAGAAAATGGGGTAAATTCCATGCATAAACCACCTGAAATTGGAGCTGACAATGAACTACTGAACCCCGATGTGACGGGCAGAAGTAACTGTAATAAAGTACCAAAGGCCAGATTGGAACTCAGTCCATCCGCTGGTACAGGGGACAGGGATGGTTCTTCGAGTCCTGTACAAGCTCCCCACGTCTAGGATGAGTGAGGACCATGTGGTTTTGAAAGGTTCCTCAGACCAACTGCATCTTCAGATGGAACAAGGGTCTACCCTGTCTGGCAACCAACACACCTGAACCCAGGGGAGAAAGAGAGAACAGAGTGTTGAAGGAGGTAATTTTGATTCTCTCCTATGATAACAAGGAAGGCCTGAGGGAATGATTCCATCCCTAGAAGTTTTTAAGGCCAGGCTGGATGGGGCTTTGAGCAACCTGCTCTAGTGGGAGGTGGGTTGATCATCAACTTCCATGCCAGGAGGTTGGAAATTGATGATCATTAAGGTCCCTTCCAACTCTAACTGTTCTATGATTCTATGACCACATCAGCATGAACACTCAGCGTCACAGCAGGAAGAGCAGTGGGAGAAAAGAAGGATGCTGAAAAGAGGAAAATGTTGAGAGAAAAGCCACTGGGATGAAGTAAGAGAACCAAACCATCTCCCTACAACATGAAGAACACAACTACCAGAAAGAGCATCATCAATAGCCTCAGCCTCACTGGTGGTGGTGGCAGTGGAAGTGGTGTGACCCATCAGAGCTACTAGGTGGAAGCCATTCACATTGTGTGGCCCCCCAGCTATGGTTGATTTGTACCAACAACCTTCCATCCCCACCTGTGTTTAATAATCCAGACAAACCCAGCTCCCATCTCTCCTCAGGACCAACTTTCTCTGCTTCCCCTCCCATACCTCTCTTTCTGCTTTCCCTTCACTGTTGTTCCAGGCAACTGAAGAACAGAAGCCGGCACGGGAAGAGAAGGAACAGGCACCGAGTGACAGACAGGATGCACAAACATAACTCACTGCTGTGAAAGCAATTAATGGCACTCCTGAAACACTTTTTCTCTGTAAGAGACGTTCAAATTCAGCCAATCTGTCACAATCCTCTGTTTGTCATTGTCATTTTTACCATTGTCGCATTATTTGATGCCATAAAGCAGTCGAGAGCGAGTCGTACGAACAACTGAAATAAGCATAAGTTGATAAAATAAATTAGCTCAGAAATTTGTATACAGAGATATTAAGCAAAAAGCAAACTGATGTCAAGGTTGAAAGAATTAAGAATTGAATTTTAACCAGCCCACACGTTTATGGCTGATTTCCTGATGAATATTTTATTTTTAATAACCTTCCTATCACATTCACTAAAAGGTCTCACCAAGGATGGATCAGTAAACAAATCTGAGGGGGAAAAAAAGGCTGCTCTGAAACATGAAACACTTTCAAAGCTCCAACTCCCTTGGGGGTAAGAGTCAAAAGGAACAAAGACAACTCTTAGCATGAAAAGGGAAGATGCGGTATGACTGAATAAAAGGGCGGTATTTGATAGGTACAAATTGGATACGTTTCCTGCTTCATTCCTGCCGTTTCAAAATGTTGAGCCCAGATGCAGATCTGGCAGAATAAACATCTCCTGTGGAAGGGGCAGGGGCTGAGACTTGGGCCTAACTCGGAAATCAAAACCTTTCCACTGGTTCTTCCTGATTGACCCGTGCCGGAGGGCTGGAAAGGCGCCATGGAGGGCATCACCTCTGAGGCTGCTCATCCTGCCAGGGGGGGAGGAACGCTCTGGTAGTCGGGAATTCTCCCCACACACATTTATTTCATCAAAAGATAATCTCCGTTTTCACCTTCAAAAAGGGTAGGTAATTAGAAATGCATTCTTTTTACTCAAATATTTTAAGCAAGTAATTGTTGCCCATGGGAGAGAGTTTAATTATTTCTGATGAACAGCCAAGACACAGAATCAGGAGAACATGACAGGAAGAGTGTGGAAAATGTGTTCCAGTGCTTAATTGTGTGGCTATCTTGCCTTTTCATCCTGAAAAACCAGGCATTGATTTTTCCCACCTCCCCCTCCCAATTGATTTTGCACAATCTTCAGTTTAGTAATACAAAGCGTATCCGACTGCAAAAGGATCACAGCTCCATGGGCCAGAGCATCTATGATTTCCCACCACGAATAAGCAAATCACATGGAGATCTCCAGGCAGTTCAGCAGCGGGAATGGGCTTGCCTGTGTGACACTGGTTTGAACACAGGAGCCACTCGCCCCCTGACACTGCTCAGCTGAAAGGTAGATGCGACAGACCGTGAAAAACAAAATACCAACACTTTATGACCTTTACTAAATAGAAATGCAAGTGCACAGGCAAGGCAACAACACATTCAGGAGACAGGAGATGCCTTGTTGTCACGGGATGGTGACCCATCTGTAAGCGGACAGGAACAGAGACTCTGTAGGATGCACAAACCCCTGTCTTTTATCACAGAATCACAGAATCTCAGGGATTGGAAGGGACCTTGAAAGATCATCTAGTCCAATTCCCCTGCCAGAGCAGGAACACCTAGAGCAGGTCACACAGGAACGCCTCCAGGCGAGTTTTGAATCTCTCCAGAGAAGGAGACTCCACAACCTCCCTGAGCAGCCCCTTCCAGTGTTCCCTCACCCTCACTGTGAAGAAATTTTTCCTCATATTTAACTGGAATCTTCTCTGTTCCAGCTTGCACCCATTACCCCTTGTTCTGTCATTGGATGTCACCAAGAAGAGCCTGGCTCCATCCTCCTGACACTCACCCTTGACATATTTATAAACGTTAATGAGGTCACCCCTCAGTCTCTTCTCCAAGCTCAAGAGACCCAGCTCCCTCAGCGTTTTCTCCTATGGGAGATGCTCCACTCCCTTCATCATCTTGGTAGCCCTGCCCNCACTCTATTCCCTCATCCAAGTCATTGGTGAATATATTGAACAGCAGTGGTCCCAGTACTGATCCATGAGGGACTCCACTAGATACAGAATACTGAGTATTTTGTCCATAAAAGAGCGATTCTTCTGATTTTATGCTAACTGAGCTTTGCCATGTGACAAAGAGCACATGGACTTATGTTGCTTTCAAAAAAATTAACTATTACTACCACCCGTCAATATTTTCTTCATTTTCCTGCTCCATCGCACGCAGGTACAAAACGGAGTGTTGTTCATGGAAAAGGGCACCGTTTCATTCCTCTTCTTTAAGGGAAAAAAATATTTGGCATCAGTTGATCAGGGAGGTGATTCCTGTGCCATGAAGAGTTCTCTAACGTGCCTCCCGGCCACGGCAGGCTTATCACACCCTGTACACTTGAACCTAATCACGACACATCATACAGGGGCCGATCCTGCATTCATCCCTTAACGATGCCTATACAGAGGGCTGCAGGTATACAAATGGCAGGACAAAGCCAGCACATGTGGATGGGTACGTGGTACTAGATGATAAGTGAATGCAGTAGGGGGCTGGACTTGAAAACACAAAAAGATCAGACACAAGATCGAGAAAATGCCGCTCAGCACTCTCCTTTGCCTATCAGTTCCAGCCATACGCTGGAAAACAGCATGTTTTGCAAATTTCCCCACAGCAGCCATAAAAATAATGCAGAGAAAGCAAGTATCATATATCCTCCCATGACTTCCCATTGCCCTCTTCCAAAGAGGCACTCCAAAATGTTCCCTTTCACCGGTGCCATCAGAGTTTCCCTCCATCACATTGTGAAAGCACTTCTCCTGCTGTGTAAGAAGACAGTGAAAATAGGAGAATCATGATGGTAGACAGCTGATGAGGAAAGTTCCTACCAGAATGTACCCTCTTATTGATGCCATTTCTTTTGGGACAGCCCATGGTGTGGGTCACGGAGCAGCACGATGGAGGTGTGTGGCTGAAGACACATTAGTGCCCCAGGAAAAAGTGGCCACAGCAGAATGGAGGCAAGGGGAGGACCAGTCCTAACCATCACCAGCTCTACCTTCCACCCCCATAAATTTTTCCTATAACTGTAACATGAGTTCAACGCTTTCCTTTTTATGGGGAAAACCCCAGGACACAGTGGAGACTAACACAGATGCACAGCAAATAAAACCTGAGAAGTGCAAGTGTGACAAGCCTGGGTCAGTGAGAAACGCCTCAAATTGCTTGGAAATTGCTACACATCTTGCCTCCAAAAAGCCACTCAAACTCAGGAAAACTCCAGCCCTCCAAGGAGGGAACAGGAGCAATGCCAAGAGTCTTAAAGAGCTGTTTGCACATCATAAATTAAGAAGAGGGAACAATTCACCAGCACTTATGGACAAAGCAGACTTATGTTGTTTGCCAAATTCATGGAAATAATAAATGCATTCTCAAAACCAGGCCTAAGCTGCATGCATTGGACTAAAAACAATAAGGAAAGTTTAGATGTGAATTTGAGAAAATTGTCCTTATGGGTAATTTTAAATTAGAGCTACTCTCTAAAAACATACACCTGTTGTCCCAGAGAAAAACCAGCTTGAATTTCTTAGTCTTCATCCCCGTGGTCAAAAACCCTACAGTGGGATTCATTTTTGTTGGTTTGTTCATGTTCTTATCAAAGATAATACCTGAATTGCAAGCTCTCTCGCTGCTCGGCAGATCATTCCACTTAACGAAAGATCTGGATAAATCCTTGGAACCTGCTGCTGGAAAGAGCTGTGGAAGCACAAAGCACGGCGAGGGTGAGCTGTTGTTTCCCCATCCCAAGAAACCGCTGTGTTCATTAGCAGCTGGACCCCCAGCACAAGAACAAGAGGAGCTGGCTCAGTTCTTTCTCTCCAGCCATCTGCAACTAAAAATAACCTTTTTGGGGCTTTGATGGTCACTCTGAACTAACAATTGCCCACAACGGTTATTTCAATTTATCCCTGCCTCTTCCAGAAGAATTCATGCTCAAGCCTGCCCTAACATAAGCCTGATTTAATGAGGCACCTGCTTCACAGAAAACCCTGCACCCTTTGCAATCATACAGCCCCATCGAAATAACCCCCCAATATTATTGTTAACCTGACTTTGATCCTTATTTTTCTTAAATTTAATGCTTTTCCCCCTGTTGTTTGGGTCGTTTTGTGGTGGGTTTTGTTTTGATTTCCATAGTCCCAAATCCTTCAGAAGTGACACGGCAGTGCTCCTCAGCTGGGAAGCCCCGCAGCAAGTGCAGATCACGTATGAATAAACTCCCCGTGAGGCGAAAAATTCAGCCATGAGAGCTGGAAACCGCAGGTGTGAAACATCAGGCTCTTTGTTTGCACTTCTTCTTCCTTTTCACCCCTTTTGGCACCAGTGCGATTCATCTCCTGGTTTGCGTTTGGTGCTGCTTTATGGTATCACAAATCAGAGAATCACAGAATATCAGGGATTGAAAGGGACCTTGAAAGATCATCTAGTCCAATCCCCCTGCCAGAGCAGGAACACCTAGAGCAGATCACTCAGGAACGTGCCCAGGCAGGTTTTGAATGTCTCCAGAGAAGGAGTCTCCACACCCTCCCTGGGCAGCCCCTGCCAGTGTTCCCTCACCCTCACTGTGAAGAAGTTTTTTCTCATATTTAAGTGGAACTTCCTATGTTCCAGCTTGTACCCATTGCCCCTTG
Organism: Jacana jacana; assembly: GCA_013400555.1. NCBI lineage: Eukaryota > Metazoa > Chordata > Aves > Charadriiformes > Jacanidae > Jacana > Jacana jacana. The sequence goes on from VZTM01004245.1 coordinate 79,689, forward strand.
TTCTGTCATTGGATGTCACCAAGAAGAGCCTGGCTCCATCCTCCTGACACTCACCCTTTACATATTTATAAACAAATTAATGAGGTCACCCCTCAGTCTCCTCTTCTCCAAGCTAAAGAGACTCAGCTCCTTCAGCCTTTCCTCCTATGGAAGATGCTCTACTCCCTTCATCATCTTGGTAGCCCTGCCCTGGACTCTCTCCAGCAGGTCCCTGTCCTTCTTGAACNCCACTCCTCCCAGTTTGGTGTCATCAGCAAACTTGCTGACAGTGCACTCTATTCCCTCATCCAAGTCATTGATGAATATATTGAACAGCACCGGTCCCAGTACTGATCCATGAGGGACTCCAAGTAGATTCTTTCCCATTGACCACCACTCTCTGGCTTCTATCCTTCAGCCAGATCACAATCCACCTCACTACCCTATCGTCCAGGCCACACTTCCTCAGTTTAGCTACAAGGATGCTGTGGGAGATGGTGTCAAATGCTTTACTGAAGTCAAGGTACATCACATCCACTGCTTTACCATCATCTATCCACCTGGTTACATCTTCCTAAAAGGCAATCCAGGCTAGCACTGTGTGTTTCTTGACTTTGGAGGAACACAGAGCCTAGGTAAAAGGCCAGTAGATCATTTTGACCATCCACCCACCGATATAAGATTCTTTTTCACAGTGTGAAGTTCAATACTTCCTCCCACCTGACCGTGTGAGTCCTGAGAGACGTGATTCATACCGTCCCATCCGCTGCGCTGTGATGAGATGCTGCCAAACGCACCTCAAATTTGTATTTATTTTTCATATTGGCACACTTCGTTGCAAACTTATGGCTAATTTGTTTCCTTCTATTGCCCTCTCGGCCTATAATTTCAGTCCCAGCTGTGTGTGTGTGTGTTTCCAACTAGTTCTCCTAAAGTAGGTGGGTATTAATCCACCCGCATTCATAATCTCGAGGTGACGGCATTTTGTTGTCTTTTTGCTCCTTATTTTTCTGCTGTTCTTCTCTTTATTTTTTTAATCTGGAAATCCTCTCCAAGTGAGATCATTAATTTGCACGCTTACTCCCTTCTCCCAGCTCATTAATGAAGAGGTTAAATAAAACCGGACCTAACACCTTTTCCCAGAAAACCCCATTAGGGACCCCTCCTGACTCCAGTACCCGGCCATCTATCATCCAGCTTCTGTTGCGCAGTCTCTTGGCCACGCTTCACAATGCAAGGCTTGCTAAACTAATTTGTCAAATAGATTTCTCGAAATGCAATATCAAATGCTTTGGAAAAATCCAAATTTATGACATTAATTGCATTATCTGCTGCCAAAGGAAGCGTGATTCTGTTTTAAACCGCAGTGCGCTTTCTTAGTGGGATTTACTCTTTATACACTTGTATTCTTTACTGCCCTTAGTTTCATTAGTTTTCTAACACCAGTGATTTTAGCTCCATTTATTTTACTGATGACAGAAGATATTTTTCAAATGGAACTGCCAGAATCACTTTACATACTGTTTTCAAACTGATAGTCTATTAGCTTTTCACCAGGTAACCCATGATTCCTCCCATTTTATCAGCTCCACTTTACTATAATGTGCCTGTTTTGTTTACACAGGGACCGCTAATTAAACCCCTGTGGGTGAAGTTTGTTCCTCTGCAGAAGACCAAGAGAAGTGTGTCTGTCTTTAAAGTCTCATTCCCTGACTGTGTTTAAGAGTAGATGTGGTGTTGAGGGACATGGTGTAGGGGAGAACTTGTAGAGTAGGGCTGATGGTTGGACTTGATGATCCCAAGGGTCTCTTCCAACCAAAATGGTTCTATGATTCTATGATTTCAAATGGGAGAAAAGGACTTCTTTCTGCATTAAAGAAAAGAAGAAGCGAGGAAAAAGTATAGTCAAGCGCAGCCAGTCGGGGGTGTAGGGCTGCCATTGGGTACGGGTCCTGCCAGCCCAAGAACCCAACCTGAGGGTGTTATTTTACACCCCTCGGTTGAAACCCCCACTTAATGCCAATTTAGACACGTTGTCAGACTTTTCGCACCCCCCTAGACTCCCTCCTTTAATTTAGACACACTGACATCCTGTTGGCTTGCCCTGGCTACTGCTTTGGAAGGCTTCAAGGCTCCTAACATTGCACCTCTAAATGTTAGACAAACCCACCAGCTCCTCCATTGCTGAGCTGCCAGTTTAACTCCTTGGGCTCCGTATCTCCCCAGCATTTGGCCTTCCTGAGCTGCAAAGGTTGGAGGGCTCTCACCATGCTCCTCCCTACCCTTGCTCTCTCACATCCACATTTATCACTTCCAGCCTTCCCCCGTACATTCTGGGATGCCAGAGGTAACATACATAATATCCCTTCACAACTACTGGGCAAAATATTGCCTCATCAAACCCAAACACGTATCAATACTAATTCCCTGGAGCCAGAAATTAATCTTTCTCTTCGCCACAGAGATGTTTAAAAAGTATTTTAGCACCTTAACCATTTGAATTACTATTAGAATAGACCCTACTCTTCATTTATTATAGGCTTGCTCTCCTTCTAGAACTTCCTTCTCCTTTATAGATTATTTCTAAAGGAGCTTCTTTTTGCTGACTCTAACTCCAGCTTATCTTTGTCCTTTCACATTTAACTCAGTTCTGTGTTCCTCTTTCACCGCTTTGGCTGTTTCAACACACACGTTTAGCCTCGGTCTCTGGAAGTCCCTCTTTAAGGCACAGCAATCGCTGATTGTTCCATATATCCCTTCCAGCCATCCCACTTTACCTCCTAAAACTTTCTTAACTCTTCAAAATATGGTTTCCTGAAACCTTTGTGCCGCTGCTTTCTGGGAAGCCAACGCATTGCTTCTTTTATCTCTGGTTTTCATTTTCGTCTCTATTGTGTGAGCGTGTTTGTGGTTGAGCAAACCCATCTTGTACAATTTCCCAGCCGTATCTACAAAGGCGCCGAACTCCACAGACACATAGCACCGGCCACAGTCATTATTAACCCATTAGCTTATAACCCATCCACCTTCTCCTTCCCCCGAGTCTTGCCTGCCCGCTCCACCCCCTTTTCTATGGATAAATGGGGATGCAGCGTACAGCAAACCTAGCTCTTTGTCACGCAGCGTGGAAAGCCCCAGCAAACTAGCTAAGAGCCACTAATGGAATTAAATGTAAACATATTTAATCCAGATTAAAAAGAACTGAGAGAGAACGTGAAGGTATGGGTGATGCAGGAATGCAAAGGCCAGAGGTACAGAAGTATCTGGCCACAGCATCAAGAATCTGTACTAACAGGTTTTCTAAGCTGTGTATAAAAATGTTAGGTTTTCTTTTCTTTTTGGCAGCATTTTTTGTGAGGATTAAAACAGTGTGTAGTTTTCCATCTTCTCCAACATACAGTGAAGAAAAAGAACAAAGAGAAGACCTCAAAATGAAAGGACAGTTATGTACATCGTAACAGCTAATGACGAGCACATACTTTAGAGAAGCTGTGAAGAGACTGCATTATTTTCTGAGGATAACATATGATGGTCATTTAAAGACACATATATTCTCCGGCTGGTTACAGCCCCGTCAGCTGTCATTCAGACAGCAGAGAAGCAATCCCCACACTCTTTTGGTGAGCAGCTTAGATTTCCTTTTTGTGGACCCTCAGGCAAATATTGGCATTGGTCTGGATAAACTCACAGCCCTTCTTCTGCCAGTTCCCTGCAGTGCTTTGCATCCTGTTCTCCATCGCCTCCCCTCCTTGCTCAAAGGACGCAACTCCAGCTTCTGGTTGTTGTTTCAACATCTAAAATACCTGCTGGAGAGGGGTCACCCATCCCTGTGATGATGGCTAACGGAGACTATTAACTTCACACGAATATGCAGAGACTGGGTTTGATTCTGCAGACACTCCCACACAGGCGGTTTAACCAACACAGATTTAGTGCTTAGAAAGGACAAGCTGCATCCCTCCGAGTCCAACGGGCACCATCCTCCCCTCCAGCAATCGCTGATGCTGATTAGCATTTATGCCCTCTGAGATACTGAGGATGCAAACAATGGAGCATTCCTCCAGCCAGCCCCTGTGATGAGAAAATTGGTGTTTTATCGCAGGGGTTACCAGCTCGGCCAAGCTCAGCAGGTGAGAACCGAGGTCCGACATGGACCTTTTCTCAAGCCTGGTCCAGGACCTCCAGGAGTTTCAGCAGAAGTTAACATGCTGATGGGTGTTGCTGGACTAACCACGTTTACCTACCTCACAGGTAAATGCAGGGGTTAAGCTGTAAAAAAAAGGTCTTGCCCACTCTAAATTCTGGGTGCAGACACCGGGTGCAGATGAATTCCTTCCAGAGCTAGAGGTACTTCACAGCCCAGGGGAAGCAGAGGCTACCTGGCAGCTTGGATTTCAGCTATCATTTTCACAGCTTGTGCAGAGGAGATTTCAACTCTTCTCACTTTTACTCTTTGGACAAGAGAGAAATAACCTGAGCAGTTCACAAACATCTGTGTTCTTACCAGCGACTTGTTCTCCTGTAGGTCTGTAAACCCTTCCATCACACACGTGCTGAACAGGCAGAGGGACCCCTCAAGCCTCACCCACTGGATTCCTGGTGGTTTCTCAGGGTGGGCTTCATAGCTAAAAGCTGAATTACTGACAATATCCTAAAGAAAGAGGATTTAGCCAGAGCCAGGACGCAAATAACCTTTTACCCTTAATTTGTTCTTCCATTTTACACTCCTCCTGAGCTCATCTGGAAGTCCCTCAATAAATAATAAAGTCACAGTGCCATAATGGATCTGCATGTTCCTCTTCTACCAATGACATTGAGTATTCTGAAGAATCTCATTTCTCCCAGCAATCACTCTGAACAGTGATTTTATCCTTCTCTCCAAACCCCTCCCAACACAATCAGAACGGAAGCAGTTTTCTCCCTTTTAATTTGACATTGTTCAGTAACATTGCTTCTTGTGAAAATCAACATTATATAGGGCTAAGATAGGAGGTTTCATTGTTCATCAACCATTTCTGGTTGGTTTTAGAGCATCGTAGTCTTATCTTAAGAATCAGTGACAGAAAAATATAAAGCACAACTTTTCAGCACATTCCTTTTCAGGCACTATTAAAAATAACAGGAACATCCAAGAATCATTAATTCTTTCAATTCACCATCGATGGCATGGAAGGTTTCTCATACCATTTAGCTTTTGCTGCTTACAAAAGGAGGCTGATAATATCTCTGAAAGGAGGATTTAATACCTCTAAAGATGTAAAACATTGTTTTAAGAGACTGGTTGGTTCTGAAGGACAGAGAGAAATACCATCTCTGTGATGATTCACTGATTCTTATAGTTTTGTGGAGTGTTCAGATGATAAAGTGATGAGCTCATTCAGCAGCACATATTAAAACAAATTAATGGAAGATTTGTATTTAATTGAATAGGTACTTATATTTATACCATCTCTCCTTAACTTTTATCCTGTGATTGCTCATACTCATTTCTAAAAAGAAGATGCTGTCTAACAGGGCAGCAAAACCAAGAGGTTAAAAGCAGATTAAAAAAAGCAGGGGGAGAAATTGCTGTTTCTTGTAGTAGTTATCTACTGGGTAATAAACGCTGCAGAATTTATGTCATTTTGGAAAAAATAGTGCAGAAAACAAAATATTGCAGGTTTAAGTATCTTAATTATGGAAATTTCATATTCAATGAACTCTTGCCAAAATAAACTGTGCACATTATCTAAAAAGCAAATGTTAATTAAAACTGCATCTTGATAGCCTTCCTGGCTCACAAGGCATCCTGAACGTGTGAGATTAAACAAGGTACTTCAGCTGCAATCAGTCCTCCAGCAACAGGCTTCACTTCATTTTTCTGATGTATGTAGGACCAAAAGAAGTCATCATGCACTGATGGCCCTCAGCAGCACCTCATCTTTTTGTCTCTAACATTTTAAATCTACAGTCCATATTTCATGAACTCCATTACAGCTGAGAAGAGTTTCATGCAAAAGTCTACAATAAACAAAAGACCAAGTTCCAAACATTAATTAGCTGCTTAACACAAAGATGTCTATTTATCACCGTACCCAGTGCACACAATAATTAAAGCCATAAAGAAAAGAGAAGGCATTAATATTTCTGTACTCCATAAGCTCTGAGGAGGGATGGCTACGGGTTACTGAACAGGGCAACCAGGTTCTTATCCAGCTTCAGATGGGAATGGGGTAGGTCACTTATCTTCTCTGCATCCATTTTTATGAATTAAAGAACAACAATAATACGATACACATGTAAGGAGAGGGATGGTCCAATGCTTAGGTTCTCACCCAGGCACTGGGGGGAGGCTCAGTCCCACGTTCTGCACACACCTCTCTAGGTTTAGCTCTTCACGGAGCAGATGTAATGGGTGACGCATAAAAGCGCAGGTAAAGCGCTGCTCTCAGACAGAATCCCGCAGCAATAAAAACACCAGGACATGGGCTTATTAAGGTACATAAAAATGCATCCAGGGATGCTGGAAAGGCCTTTACAGTCTGCAGTAAAGCCTGATGCACCACAGCGTTACCGCTACAGCCACCCCAGCCATGTCAGTTAAGGAAGCACAGGTGGCCTCCTGGCACAATGTCAAAAAGAGATAGTACCCTCCACTTCTGTGGCCCAGGCTCACCCCTCTGATTTGCATGAGGACTGAAAGCTGGGAGCTCAGTTGTTCTCACTCAAGGCAGTAAGAGCACTGCCCGTTCCACCGAATCCCCGGGGACTCTATGCCTCTGCATAAACTATAGGTAAACTTTGGCCAACCATATTCCTACCTTAAGTGTCCTGGGAATTCAGTTCTGGGTTGAATCCAACTCCTTCTTCCCCAAGAAAAGAGCTCTACTGTCATCCCCCAAATATTTTTGGAGAAGGAGGGCAAGCTAGACTTTGAGGAACTAGGGTGGAAACGAAGGGAAGATCATTGCCTATAGTCAATAATCAGCAAGGTATTAAGACTCTATCAAAACCCAGTTACCAAAAGAAGATTCCTTTACACCCTCCTAAAAAAGCTGAAGGCAAACAGAATGTTAACCATAAATGTTAACATATTCATGCTGGTAAAAGATGAATACATTTTCTCAGCATAAGGTAGTACATATATTAGTAGCAGCAGCATCATAAAGCTGTGGCCAAATCATCCACATCCATACGGTTTACAGCATCCTTGATACCATCTCCGTTCTGCCTGATTCATAAAAAGCTTCCTGTTAGATACATACACGCAAACATACATAATCTCAAAGGCTTCACAGCCAACTTCTCTATCAGTTGATTTCAGAAAGAAGATGCTGAAGCTCACATGCGATTACAGACTTTTGGAGTTCAGCTACGGAGGTGATGACACACATCAGCTGCAGCCCTTCACACCTGGCCAGGTTCCTTGCTGTGGGGTACAACATTTTGCTTCTAACATGAATTAAAGTAGACTGCGTACAACAAACTGAATATTTCAGCAGGAGGGTTATTCAAAGGTCAGGCCAGGGATTTTGCATGTCCAATTTCCTGCAGTCCATAGCAAGCTTGTCATAGAATCACAGGGTCAAAGAATCATTTAGGTTGGAAGAGACCCTTGGGATCATCGAGTCCAACCATCAGCCCCACTCTACAAAGTTCTCCCCTACGACAGATCCCCCAACACTACATCTCATCGACTCTGAAACACAGTCGGGGATGCTGGCTCCACCACCTCCCTGGGCAGCCTATTCCAGTGACTGACCACTCTTGGTGGGAAGAATCTTTTCCTAATGTCCTACCCTGCTGCAGCTTGCAGCCATTCCCTCTTGCTCAATCGCTAATTACCTGTGAGAAGAGACCAGCACCAACCTCTACACTGTCCGTTCAAGTAGTTGTAGAGAGCAATGAGGTCTCCCCTCAGCCTCCTCTTCCTCCAATGCAACAGTCCCAGCTCCCTCAATTTAGTGGGATTTAGATTTTAGATAGTCAGTATTTAGATTTCTACACAGGTATCCAGAGCAATTTTTCCACATGGATTTGCATAAAGAATACTAATAAACTGCAGTAGGGGTCTAAGCAGGTTTTACAGCTATTTCCCGAATGTTACATTTCCCACAGCAGATGAAGAATCTTTAAAACTACCTCTAAAAATCATGCCACAAAGTGAAAATCTCTGCAGGTTCATTTATCTGGGTGTATCAGTCAATACTGGCTGAGCAGCTTATGAAACACTCAGCGAAGCCAACGAGTTGGGCACCTGGGAACTCTGAGTGGTTTTCCAAATTGCTTAACTGAATCTTCAGGCATCTAAATACCTTTTAAACTCCGGTCTAGGGTGTCTTTAGTGCTCAAAACATCTTACTGAGACACAAAAGTGCTTTTATTTCTGTTTCACAGAAGTACCTTGGTTAAAAATCTCAGAGAAAGCTCAGATGGCTTCAAACTGTGGTGTCCCATGTCCTAGGGAAGTTTTATAACTCCTGACCTCTCCATGCAGCTGGTCTGGAGCCTTTCTCAAGGATTGTGTTTAAAATACGAGCCCCACAGCTCTCTGTGGGAATGTCTTTGTAAGAGAAATACTGAGCTCAGAGCCTGAACTCAGGACTCCCTGCGCCAGTGAATCTCACAGCCACTACATCACAAAGCTGACCCTATTTTATTTGATCTTAAGATGTTCCTAAATCTTGCCTCTTTCCATGGTCAAAGGATAGAATTTAGTCACTAGTAAGCTATTCAGATTTCATACTTTAAGACATCAAAGTATGAATGATGTTTTTCAATTTTCTACACTTGAGCTTATTAAAAGAAATATTTTAAAGAGCATTATTCCCTGAAGTTACTGGATACAAAAATCTGCAAAAACCTTTCTCACTTTTGGCTTTGGGTCAACACTGAACACAGACACAATATGTTTCTTTAAGGGCACATCACAGAATTATACATCCATCACTTAAAATCAGAACAGCTAAAATACCGCCTGAGACAAAGGGAACCTCACAGCCCATTTGGGTCAGGGATGCTCTAGGGAAAATGCACCCTAATGCAGAAGGATTTACATTCCACTGAATTTACAGTATATTTTTTTCACAAGCAATCCTTTCCTGCACTAGTAAATGGCTGTAAACTGCAAAAGCACGATGATACCCTGCCTCTATAACAACTTTTAGGTTCTTTCACTGACAGTCCTGCCCCAATACTCTGGCCTGCCCGACTGTTCCTGTTGAAGGACCCACTGAAAGTCCCAGCACCCTCCCCAAGCACCATCCTCCTGATGCTGAGTGGCTATTGTCCAGTCCCACAGCACTGATATTTGCTCCTGAAGGCAGCTGGAAAGCAGCCGTATCATTCCCATTAGACTAAAAAGCACCAGTATCTTGTGAAGTTGCAGCAATATTGTTGGTGGATTTAAACAACCGACATAAAAGCTTGCAGCGTGAGAAGGGCTGACATGGCTGTGTATATCACTCTTTATTATGCTGCTGGTAGTAATTTATATCTGTATGTGGCGGGCAAGCTTCGCAGGCTCATGGCAGAAAGACAACACAGGAGAGCAGGAATATTTAGAGGAGACAGATGAAGCTTGGGTTTGCTCATGGGAAAAGCATGTGGTCCAGGGACACTGCATGGGGATGGGACTGAAAAGCCCAGGATCTAACTGCTGTCACAGAATCATGGAATTGTCAGAGTTGGAAGAGACCTCTAGAACTCATCCAGCCCAACTCCCCAGCTAAAGCAGGGTTGCCCAGAGCACATCACTCAGGGCTGCATCCAGGTGGGGCTTGGAGGTCTCCAGAGAAGGGGACTCCACAACCTCCCTGGGCAGCCTCTGCCAGGGCTTTGACACCCTCACCAGAAGGTGAGGGTCATAACATGAAACCAGAAGTTTTTCATCATATTTGATTGGAACTTCCTGTTTTCCAGTTTGTGCCCATTGCCCCTCATCCTGTCACTGGAAACCACTAAAAAGATTGCAGCCCCATCCTCCTGTCAGTGTGCTTGGACTTGTATCATTCCCTTTTCTCTTACTTCTCCTTCTCGTCTCATCTTTGTCCATCTCACCTGCTGAGACTGAGAGCTTTGGGGACGGGCTGGTATCCTCATGACCTGCTGGAGTGGTTGAGTAACCAGCACAGTGAGGGTCCCATTTTCAGGTGGACCTCACAGGACCACACAAGCACCGACATTTGCAATTTACATCATTAATTCACACAAAACAGTAGCAGGCACAGTGGGCTGCTGGGCTGGCCACAGGGACACTTGGACCCTTAGCTCAGTGTATGAAGGATTATTGGAATTCGTGTGTTTTACACATTTTCCTTCACAGAGAGGGATCATCTACTACAGGTTTTAAACAGAGTCCTATGGGTGCCTAAGGCTTCACAGCAGAGAAAGCAAGTGAAAAGAGAAGCAAGAAGATAAAGATCCACCTTGGTTTGGTTGGAAAAAAGTGTTTCTTGCTGTTGAAGAGCAGTGGATTTATCAAGCCCTGTCTGACCTGCTCCCCCTGCTTGCCAAGGGCTGGCTGCAAGCAGCAAGGGGTAACAGCTTTCAACTGAAATAAGGGAGATCTAGATTAGATAACAGGAAGAAATTCTTTACTCTGAGGATGGTGAAACACTCAAAAAAGTTGCACAGAAAAGCTGTGGATACCCCATCCCTGGATGGGGCTTTGAGCAACCTGGTCTAGTGAGGTATCCCTGCCCAGGGGTTTGGAACCAGATGATCTTTAAGGTCCCTTCCAACCTGAACCATTCTATGATTCTAGGATTTTCCCCACAGAACCTGTGATGGTCTGACAGCGTTGGGCTGGCTGCAGAGAAGTGGAGTTTATCTGATCATTGCTCCATTACAACAGAGCTGGTTTTGCTTCTGGAAGACATGGAGAGGCTGTGCAGCACATAACGGCAACGCGTGGAACGCTGACACAACAGTCCACATCTCAAAAGGCATCCCAGAAGCTTAACCTCATCCAGAAGCCCCTTGGGACGGTACCTTCAAGCTGCTGCTCTGAGGACCATACTCCATCACATCCTAATGAACGTCCTGCTTGAAGATGGCAGAGGGGACTAGTACTTCTTTGTTGAAAAAGCCAGTCTTCTTCCCAAATGACATAGATAAGACCCCTTTTTGAAATTTCCTTCTTCCCAGCACATCCCACAGCCCATGCAAAAGGCTGCAGGCCCCAAAGCCAGCGGCTGAAGGCATAGCCCCCACGGGCTTCCAGAGGCGGCCAAGGCTTTGAAACGGGGATTTCTCCATTCCCTCTGCAGCATTTATCCAAGGCTCAGGTTATCCCCACGGCGCTGAGCAAACAGCAACACAGCTCATTTATCCACAGGGGCTTTGTGCAGCTCGCTGTCACGCTCCCAGCTCCAAGGCACTGTTTAAACTCCTCGCAGATACACCGCTATACGTTTAGATACCAATCACACAGGCCATCATTTCAGACGCCTGAGAAAGCAAAATTAAATACCACGGGGATTGTATCAGAAACCAGGTTTAGCTAGTATTTCAGCTCTGGGTCATTATTTCATATGTATATATCAAGGGAATGTGCATATGGAATAGGCTGAGAAGCAAACTGCAGATGCAAATGCCAAAATGCTAGAAGACTAATAGATTGTTTTTAAGGGGAGGGAATAGACTGAAAATATAGGAGAAAGTTGCTGAAATAAATCAAAGGTGAGCAGATGCACTTGGCCAAATGGCTTTTTCCTTCGTAGTACAGTGATTTGTTTTATCCTTATGTTTCCCAAATCCAGTCAATAAGACTACATTAAAAATGCATGGGCCAATTTGATGTATACAACACCAGGTTTTTAAGAGAAGCTGGGGCACTTGGAAGGGCACAAGCACTATATTTATGTACAGAAAAGGAGAACAGAGGTTGGGAGAGGGAAATACTTGTCCGATGACAGGTTCCCCATGTAGCAAAAATAATAAATTCCTCTTCTTTTGGGACAAACAGCGTTCTGCATCAATGGAAGCTGCCACACTCAGACAAAGCACCCACGGGGTGGGGAGGGGGGGGGGCAGGAAGAGTAATAGCACCTACAAGAAGAGAGCAGCCTACATTTTTACCACTTCTCTTTGGCACTAGCTGTATTTTAGGACTCCTGTCGATGCAGGCTGGGGCTAAGCATTACCAACGGCTTTCAGGAAAGCTGGCAGACAATGAATTTTCATCAGAAAACAAAGCTGACATTTTCCAATTTTCTGTCTGGACAAAGAGGAGAAAACACTTCATTTGGAGGGAGCACCAGCTGAGTTGGAGTATTTCATCCATCGGTCCCAGCTGACACAGTTCAGCCATAACCTTCATTTGGCAGAGGAGCTTTGTACCAAGAGCCATTCGGGAGCATCCCGCCCCCGCGTCCTTCTGCGGGACGTGCTCTTTCCCCTCTGGCGATCCACCAATTCTGCCTCCTGCAGCCTCCCTGCACGAACCATCCCACAGCAAGTGGCGGCTCCCAGACTTCCTGGAGACAAGCCATAGCCGCCAACCCCTCTGCAGGGTTGCTAACCCCTTTCCAGGTAGGTCCTGGTGTTAACGGGGTCTCAGCAGGTTATGGAGGCAGGCACTGCTTTGCAGGACCTGTCTGCACACTGGAGTTACCATGACCTAGCTTCCAAGAGGCTGGCTCCATCAGAGAAGGGTCGATCCATGCATTAAATGAAGCTCTTCCATAATGGCTGGACTCTCCAGGATTCAGGTCCCTGTCACAACCACAGCCAGTGCTGGCACCAAGCCTCCTGCCGCACCGATCCTACTGGTTTGACAAGACCTTCCACTGGATATTGCAGAGATTTTAAAAACTCAGCCACGTGCCTTTTTCAGGCTCCAGGATAAATCAAAGGAAAGCATCTCTGTTTGCAAAGCCAAGTGCCTTGTCCAAGGAGAGGGGAAGGAGAGAGAGGGGGAGGAGGGACGGGGACTCGCACGCTCTTCATAAAATCTGTCAGAAGATACGGGGCTGATTTGCAGCTCTGCTTCCACCCTGGGATGCCTGCAGCCAGCCAGCGCCGCACGGGAAGGTCTTCCCCGGCAGGAAGGCAGAGAACACATTCTGTGACACAGTAAAACATTGAAATGAAATTTAACAACAGAGGAAAACAACTTCTGAGAGCTTCTCCAGCAGCAGCAGCAGCAGCAAGAGGTTGGTGCTGCTATAGGAACATCTGAATTTGCATGGAGTGCAAACACGTCGGCACACACATCCACAGCCCGGCTCCTGCTCGCACCGAGAGCGTTCCGAAAACAAGCACATGTTTTTTCTCCCCTCGCTTCCACCTCGCTGCAGCACCAGAGCCCTGCACATGGCTGGAAGGAAGGAAGCAGGGCTGTCATCCAGCCCCTCCGCAATCACCATCCGCTGGGATGAGATTGTTCCAAACTGTTGTTGGGGACCATTCAAGCGGCAAAACATTAAACGTTTCTATTATTTAGTGCATGCAGCTGGTTAAACTGAACAGCCCAGCAGGCTAATGGGAACACAGGAATAACCAGGTCAGCCAAAGGAGGTGTGAGCCTCTGTGCACATGTATATAGAAGGATATATATTGCTTGCTGCTTCTTATATCAAGTGTAGATTTAGGAACAAATAGCCTATGTTGTAGCACTTTCTACCACTGAGAGCTGTACAAGCCACTGATTAACTTTTTAAAACCTGCTGGGGAATGGAAGGATCTCTAGGAAGGTCGTACAGGGGAAAAGCTGCCCTTAAAGGAATACAAAATAGAAGAGCCTTCATGTAGCTTTAGGTAGAGCAGGCCAGCCGTGCAAAGGCTTCCTGGATTTGAGGGCTCAAATGCTTCACAGAACGAATGTATAAAGAACAGTTGAGGATGGAAATATATTCCTCATGCATTGTGGAGTTACTGCTGGAGCGCTGGTCTGCATCAGAAATCATTCCCTGTAAAAGGCCAACGTTTCCATATTATTTTTCGACTCCTTGGAAGCTATTTCCACCATCTGGAATGATACCATCCATCGTAGATCCCCTCCTAAGCATCTTCTCCCTAAGCAGAATCACGAGGTGCTTCACACCAATTAAAAAATTATCATCTTACAGTCTCTCGCACTGTTTTGCAAACCAGCCTGTAAACTATCCTAATATTTAGGGTGACATGTAGGAAAAAGGAAAGCAAGCCGAGGCATTTTAATAATGCCAGGACTAATTGCTCAGTTACATAGCCAGTTGGTTTAGGAAACAGTCTAAAAAAAAATACCAAGCGGAAGTCTTCAAGCTTCAGGCATTTAAAGAGTGGGTGGACAAAGCTGAGGGTATGAGAGCAGAGTGAGCAAGCAGCTCAGCAGATGATTCGGTATGCTACTTCTTACTTAGGGCAACAAAGATGATGGAGGGATTGGGGCATCTCCCTGATGAGGAAAGGCTGAGAGAGCTGGGACTCTTTAGCCTGGAGAAGAGAAGGTTGAGGGGAGACCTTATTCATGCTTACAAGTGTCTGAAGGGTGGGTTGAAGGAGGATGGAGCTGGACTCTTCTCAGTGGTTCCCAGTGACAGGATGAGGGGCAACGGGCACAAGCTGGAACACAGAAAGTTCCAGTCAAGTATGAGAAAAAAACTTCTTTGGGGTGAAGGTGGCAGAGTCCTGGCAGAGGCTGCCCAGGGAGGCTGTGGAGTCCCCTTCTCTAGAGACCCACCTGGATGCAGTCCTGAGTGATGTGCTCTGGGCAACCCTGCTTTAGCAGGGGAGTTGGACTAGATCATAGAATCATAGAATTGTCTAGGTTGGAAGGGACCTTTAAGATCATCTAGTCCAACCATCAACCTAACTGATGAAAAAACCAACAACCCAGAACTGAACCACATCACGCACTGTTTCAACCTGTCTTCTAAGTACCTCCAGGGATGGTGCCTCAACCACTTCCCTGGGCAGCCCATTCCAAGGCTTATTAATAAGGGTAAAATTTTTTCCTGACATGCACTCATCCTGAACCTCCCTGGGTGCAAATTGAGGCAATTTTCTCTTGTCCTGTCATTTGTGACTTGGGAGAAAAGACGGATCCCCACCCCTCGAGATGATCTCTAAAGGTCCTTTCCGACTGACAATTCTGATTCTACACCCAATTTCTTTGGGTTTATGGCACCCTCAGTCCAAGTGCACGGGCACCATTCTGCTGGGTGAACAAACTCTGCTATTCCTGAGTCCATTCTCTCGCCCACCCGCTCCTCTGATCTACAGGGAAATAAATCCTACCTTCTCAGGACTTTCATTCCATTAAAATTCCACCCGGTTGTGACTAACACCACAGTGAGATATATCCCAGTTAAGAGAATCTGCCCTGAAATTTGAAATTTTCAGTACAGGAAAATTCTGCAGAGAAGAGTGTTTCATACAATCAGCAAAACACTCCATAGCTTCATATCATTAGAAATCTATTCTAAATGAAAGTACGATTGCACATTACAAATCAAGGCACTCTGTTCCAAAAACTTTGCAATGAGATATTTAGACATCATAACATCTTTCCCTGGATTTCTCTTAAGTTAAACATTGGCAAATCAAACCAGAATATTTCCATTTTGACACAACTGCAGGTCTCAACGAGGTACGGTTTGTCAAAGTTTCCGCAATTAAATTTACTTGAAAATGAGATAATGCATCCTACACGATTTGGGCTTGTACACCAACAGATTTCCACCACTTCCAAAGATTAAATTTACACAATTTATCAGTATTAACTTACCAGAGGATACAAGCTCAGAAAAGGCAGACTTTTTCATCCCCCTTTCTAACTATTCTCTCCCCCTCAATGGTGCATTGTTTTCCAGCTCATTATTTTAGCAGTCCACTGTGTATTTTTGGCTCATACGTGTCTGCTAAGGTAAGCAAACACAACTTGAAAGCCCTATTTCTGATAAATCAAACTTCTGTTAGGGATTCTTTTCATCTTTCCACGCCCCTCCCACCCCTCCTTTCTACGCTCTTTTAAGGTTCAGCTGCTTTACTACGTTGGATTTCCTGGCCTTGAAATCTGCTTTAGAAAGAAATGCAACATGGACCCCTGTTGATAATTAGCCTCAAGTTTGAAGAAGAACGAGGAGAAGGAGGAGGTTAACGCTTCCCATCAGCGAAGTACAAAGAAAGGGCTCACGCTGCCTTGCTCTCCGTCTGACGGCAGGAAAACCCGTAGCTCTGCCGTGCAAGAAACCTAATTAGAAACCAGTTCCTGCATTTTTTAAACAGGGTGAAGAGTTCCAAAGTAATCTCAATGTGACTCCAATGTTTTGTATGGTATCTTAATTGGATATCCACCTCCCTCTACTGGGTGCTCCGCTAAGTACTAACATCGTGAGTACTCAGGTACTTACTAATGTCACGAGACTCCACCTGGAGTACTGTGTCCATCTCTGGAGTCCTCAACATAGAAAGGACATGGAACTGTTGGAACAGGTCCAGCAGTAGGCCACGAAGATGATCAGAGGGATGGAGAACCTCTGCTATGAAGACCAGCTGAGAGAGCTGGGCTTGTTCAGCTTGGAAAAGAGAAGGCTCCAGGGAGACCTTATAGCAGCCTCCTAGTAACTGAAGGGAGCTACAGGAGAGCTGGAGACTCTTTGTTAGGAAGTGTAGTGACAGGACAAGGGGGAATGGCTTTAAATTGGAAAAGGGGAGATTTAGATTAAATACCAGAAAGAAAATCTTTACTGGGAGGGTGATGAGGCTCTGGAATAGGTTGCCCAGAGAAGCTGTGGATGCCTCATCCCTCAAAATGTTCAAGGCCAGGCTGGACGGGGCTTTGAGCAACCTGCTCTAGTGGGAGGTGTCCCTGCCCATGCCAGGGGAGTTAGAACTCCATGATCTTTGAGGTCTCTTCCAACTCTGATCATTCTGTGATTCTATGGTATAATACAATCCCTTTCAGATTTGCCCGGGGGGAAATTCTCCAGACTGGGGGTAGCAGTGCCTGATGGAGAAGGTACATTCACAGGCAAACAATTCCCACCCATAGGTGGGACCTGCCAGATTGATAGCAAGGGGGAAAGAGCAGGAGAGAAACATTTCTGGAAGGTCTAATCCATAGCCATAATCCATAGGTAACGCCTTGGGAACGGAATGGAGTAACTAATTACATTTGGAGAGTGTGTGCAGTGCACTTTATTGACTAGACCTCCTAAATTGGTATTTATGTTATTGCTGTCTGGAAGCCTGAGGCCTTCTTTGAGTGATATTAGTAGATGAGATAAATAGAAATTATTTTACAGTTACTGATCTGGTTACTGACATATATGTTTCTTGTTTGTAAATGTCGATTTATTAGCATATGAAGGATAAACTCCTATAATTACTTAAATAACTGTATTTCCTGATAAAATCATCAACAAGAACAAAGTAAAAAACCACACAAGAACATGTTTTCACAACCTCTGAAGCTGTTGCGAGGCTGCTTTAGAAGATACATAAACCAAAGCTGACACTCTACTTGATCTCAGCCAAAAAGCCTAAGAGCAATATTATAGCACATAATGTTCTACATCTGACAGCATACAAAATCCTGTTTGTGCATCTATCAATTATTCATCACCTTAATAAGAATTTCTACCCACACAACCCCACCCCTTGCCAACCTTCCACCTTGCAGGGGAAGGGCTGTGTGGAAACTGCCACCCGGGGATGGCAACACCAGAAACTACTCAGCATCTGGACTAATTTCACAGTCAGAGGCGGTTTTCTTTACCGAGGCTGATTTGCAGTCAGGCTGCTACGCCAGACTTTGAGAAACCTTGAAAGTGAGCACAGCCCTAATAAGAGAGGGTTGGGAGAGTCAACCAAAGAAACCATCTATTGTCCCCCATCTCAGGAGCTTAAGCCCTCCTCAAGGTTACCTGGTCTTTCCTGTACTCCACATTTTGCAAACCATATTTTTATCTGAGAGGGTGGATAATCCCTCTACATAAGAGCGATTGGCAAGTATAAGAGTTATTCAAATCTCTAAATCACAGACATCTGCTGTGGCTCTCGCATACTTGAGCATTCATAGGTGGCTTTTTTCCACCCAGGACGGACAGCCCAATGTTGTCCCCTGCAGCTAACAGGTTTTTCTGGGGTAAAACCCTCTTATTCATTCCAGCCTCCAGGGAGCTATCTGAAAGTTGCTGCTTTCTGTAGCATTCTCTGTGTCCTGACCTAGCAAGGACATAGTATCATGTAAGCCAGGAATAAGAAAGGTGGGCAGAATTTAGTTTTATGTGGGGTTTGACATTCAGTCGTGCAGGAAGTGTTGCCTGTCCTCAGGACCCCTGAAACACTCCAAAAATGGGTTACACACCGGACTTTGCAGGTTAGGAAAACGTGAGGAGTGGCACAGCTCTCGCTCAGCTGATTGATGCAAAACACAGAAAACAGCCAGACAGAGGCATTTCACAAGGGTAGTGGCAACGCTGCCTACACAGGCCCCACGTCGGCACATGAAATCCATGGGACCAAAGAGCACGACAAATGACAAAACCCCCAAAAGTTTACATAAATGACAGAGAGTTGTCACCCCACCCTTTTTCTCCCCTGGATATTGCAGAAGTTATGATGCTCTTTCACCCCCCTGGCAGAGGAGCAGCACAGGGGAAGGGTGTCTGCATCTCGGATCCTCCGCTCTCCACGACGCCCTGTCTTGGTGTGAAAAAGAAAACAAGCAGCTGTGGAGTAAAGCTGTAACACAGGCAGAAAGACATTTTAAAGTAAATATCTGGTGCCTTCTTTTCCAGAATAGATCTGAAAATATTATCTGAAGGTGAAAGAATACTGAATTATCAATAGACAACGTGGGTGGAAACACTTGCATTCCATCTGCTTTCCAGCTGCCTGAACCCAGCAGCCACCGCAGTCCTGCAAATGCTCTACCGCCACAGCTCCTGAACGGAGAGACCCTGCACGTCTCCTACTGATTTATAGATTAAAAACCTGCTTGGAAGAAGCTACCTACCAAGACGTGTTCAAGTTTTTACAATCCTGATTCAACTGCTGCTGAAACCAGCGGGAGTCCTGCCACTGATCCTAACAGCGCTCGGATCGCATTTCCCACAGAGAGTTATTCAGGAATTTTAACGCAGACATTTTGTCAGGGGAGAAAAAAGAACACGACTGTAGAATATGTATGGAAAAAAAAAAAGGAATTTTATATTGGCAGGAAGCTAGATAAAATACCCTAACAGGGTTCTGGTTTGGTTGGGTTTTTTGTTCTTTCTCTGATTTCTATTATTCATGGAACTCTAATGATGCCTTTCTGCACGCCAGACAAAAGTAAACCGTAGCTTCCCGATAGCAAAGTGTGGCACTCTGTCATTAATGTAAGGTGGATATGTTAATGCAACAGTCATTGCCTACCCTGCTGCAGTCAAACCACCCTGCACTGCAAGCGTACCACCGCTACGGTTTCGTTTTCATTAGGATGACAAAAAGGGCCCTGAGATGATCGTCTGGTTTTGTATTGGATGAAGGAAAGCGAATATTAAAACAGAATTGGGAGGAAAATTAGGAAGAAATGCAGAAAGTAGTTAAAGTGATGCCTTAACACTGGAAATAAATTAACATGGCAACCCAGCACTTCTCTCTCAGGCCCAGCCAGAAGGCAGATGACGGCAGGTAACTCAGGAAGCACCCTGCACATCCAGGCACTGGTGCCTCCTAATAAAACTTTCCAAACACGCAAGCTGCAGTCCAATTTAATCAAGCAAATTCCACATCAACAGCAGCCTCTGAAAACAATTAAAAAATCAGGGAAGAATCACAACTTCAAGGCACTGTCAGCAGCCAAAGAAAGCATAATCCGTATTTGCATGAGGTCCTCGTGCGCCTTGTCATGTATCTGCACTGAAATCTTTGCCCCTTTTGGCACAGAGCTTTCTTACTTTTCAAACAACTACTGAGTGGAGACCGTAAGTAACTCCTCCAAACAGCTCTCAGCCAAAACGCTCAACTCCCTGGCTTCACGGTCATGAATTACTGAGTTTGGAAAGAAAAGTTTTGAGATGGATTTGATTAACTTTCCATGCTGGAAGTGGGGCTGCCCTGAAAGGGCAAGGAGTGTTGGGAATTGCAGATGGCACCCCGGAGCTGAGTGATGAATCAGGAGCATCTTACGTTCCCCGGGGGGATGTTCTCACTGTGTCTGCATCTAGACCTGGAAGATGCCACGGGAATGGCAGGACCCATCATCTGTTTGCGATTCGTACGTGATAGAACTCAGTAACTGGATGGGCTGCAAGAAGGGGATACAGAAGCCTGAAATAACACATGAAAAGTAACAATTAAAGAAGCAATGTGGAGGCTTTCTATCTCCAAAGGACCTGTTCGGTTTTGCCCAGGTTATCTGAAAGGATACTCCTTGCCGGCGAGGAGCCAGCCAGCCAGAGTTGAAACACCATTTTTTCCTTTTCCTTTCAGGTTACAAGGGAATAGTGGAGGCAGGGAGGGATGGTTGCTGAAATCCAACTCAGTAATGGAAACCTGGATGAAACGGTGGCTGCATCCTTATCACCCCTCTGCAATTCAACGCAAACGCTAGCAGAGTAACCCCGCGCGTACAGCAGTCGAAGGAGGTTCTGCTAGTTTAGCCATGTGTTGCCATTCTGATAAAGGACAAACTGACTCACCCTTAGAAGCCAACAGCAGCCTTAGAAAACGCACTGTTAAGCATGTTTTTCGGTTTTAAAAAAAAAAAAGAAGTAAAATACATTTGATGCATTTTGAAATGATGAATAATAAAAAAAAGTCTGAATATTCAACTGTGTTTTGAATTGCAGAGTGCACACTCAACCTGAAAAATAATCTATGCCCTGCTGAAGTCATTCATGTCCAGGCTTCAATTATTTTTATTCTATGTCAGTGGTAAAACGATGCTTAATATTTTATCTCTTTCATTCACAGTAAGATTTTTGCCTTGTTTTGGGAAACAAAAATCTTTCCCTAGGTAGTAGGGCATCAAACAGCTCCTGAAGTAAAGAATGGGTTTTTGCAGCTGTTCTGAACTGGTCTCACCCGTAGTTTGACTCAGAAGCATCCTGTGCATCTCTAGGGTCAGAGATCATACGAATGGAGAGAATCACAGAATATCAGGGATTGGAAGGGACCTTGAAAGCTCATCCAGTCCAATCCCCTGCCGGAGCAGGAACACCGAGAGCAGGTCTCTCAGGAACACATCTAGGTGGGTTTGGAATGTCTCCAGAGAAGGAGACTCCACAACCTCCTGGGCAGCCCCTTCCAGTGTTCAGTCACCCTCACTGTGAAGAAATTTTTCTTTATATTTAACTGGAATCTCCTATGTCCCAGCTTACACCCAGTACCAACAAGGTCAAAAGAAGAAATACAGCAACGGTTGCCCATGTGCCAGGAACGAACCAGTGCTAAAGAAAGGGTAATTACATTCCTGCAGTAAAGCTGCTTCTAAATCACCGTGGCACAACACAGGATATTGTTACCAGACTCATGGAAGAAGCACAAAGAGCAATACAATAAATAAAACCAAAATTCCATCCCCCAGCTGCTCAGTTCTCCAAATTGAAGCATCTCCAGCATTACAGCAACATCTTCTCTACTTCATTACAGAGCCTGCATTTGCCACTTACACATTTAAGCATAGAGAACTTAAGTGACTGTAGTAAGTCATTATGAGAGAACATGGTTCGGTAATGGGGTGCATCCAAAACCTCACCACAGATCTATCAAAGCATTGCTAATCAAAAGGAGAAAGAAAACGCTGGAAGAGAAATCCAGCCTAATAAAGCCTGATGATTCTTACACACCTGCATCGCTCCTGGAAGTGGGAGGCAAGGGAAAATAAAAAATAGCAAAATATTATCACCTTTTAGAGTGCCTTAAGGAAGCAAACAGCCAGATCAAAGCACAGCTGATTTATGAGCAAATCCCACCTATTCTTTTAAAAGCTTTCCCAAAATTACCGGTGTACACTGGGGCTTTAAAAACAATGGATGAAAAAGTAGAGGTGCAAGGGATTTCGTTCTGCACATAAAATAATCTCTGTCTGGAGTGTATTAATGTTCCTTTGAGGGGCTCTATAAAAGCCCCTATGTTAGAGAGATAAGGAAATATATTGAAATTGGCTGAAAATAATCCACAGAGCTAAAAGACAGAACAAAATGTTCATATACTTGCTCTGCAAGTTCTTCTGGGCTCCATCATAAAACCTTGCTTATTTTATAATCAGGCATACAGAAGAGGTAGGGGAGGGGTACGTTAGCCCTTTTGCAATGTCTCTCCATGCCCCTATAACTCACTTGTTTGTAAGGAGCACGTTCTGCTTCGCTCAGACAAACAAGATGCAAGACTACAGGTCTCCAGAGACGGAGGGAGAAGAAAATCCACCGAAACAACAAACACATCCACTCTTATGTCCAGCGTGTGCCATAATTAATGACAGCAAAAAAAACATGAAGAGATGTAAAAGGGGTTAGGTCAGTCTCTAAGTATTATAGATCCAAAGGAGACCATGCAGGGAATCCCATTATTCTGTATCTCCTTCCTGTGCAGCTCGTATACTTCTCCTTCCAAAAGACTGTAATGAATATTGTCAGAGATAAGATACTGGAAGAGATGGACCTTAGGTCTCACTCAGTTCCTGGGCCTAGAGTATTATTATTAGAAGAGAAGCTGTCACAGGTACCTAAGCGATGATGGAGCCCCTAAAAATGAAAGGGCAGGAAAAAAGGCACGATGAGGCAGGCAGTTCAGCCAACATCTCTTCCTCTCCCCCTCCTTTTCGAGGCACAGAGGTAACACTTTGCATGGCTTCAGAGCTCTTAAGGCTGGGTCTCCAGCCCCATTGCCAGGAAAATGAAACAGGTTTGTTTACAGCGTATTTCGTTTTCGTTCTTATTGAAGTTTTCCCCCTAAAAGTTCAATACAAAGCTCCGAAAAAATAACTAATGCTGCCTCCCAGATGCCTAGTTCATCTCAGCCACCTTCCAGGAGAAGGCCACCTGACCCACCACATGGAAATGAGGAAAGAAACTGCAGAGTCAACCCCCCTGGCTGGTAACTGAAGATATTTATTATACTTGTCCACAGCCTCCAAGGAATTGGTGTGTTTGTGCATAATTTAGTAGGTAGTTGCAGGAGTTCATTGTTACAGGCTGAACATCAACTTGAATGGTTATAGATACAGTCAGAGTTTTCAATCTGCTTCTGTTTCCAAAGGGGAAAACAATGTAAATAGCTATAGGAAAACCAGGATATAAATAACAGGGCACAGGGTGGGATTTGGAGCTCGTTCCCACCCAAAGTTCTGCAGGCCTCTGAAGGGTCCTTCCACCCTTGGTCACTGCACTATGCCATGTCCAACTCCTGCCTCAAGTGGACAAAGCAGATGTTCTGCCCACAATGGCCACTGGTTTTGCCCATAGAAACCAGCTGCAGACACAGCCCCACAAGGAGCCCACAGACCCCCTCTTCTGTCCCTTCACTGTTGACAAAAGAAACATCAAGAGGTGAACATGCTGCTGCTGTAGTGTCAAAGTACGATCTTCTCCCATCTCACCCTCCCAAAACCAAATCCCAAGCCTGAAAAGGCACCGCTTAATCTGATGATGATGATGAAGGACACAGCTGGAAAGTGCCAAAAGTTGAAGGATAGGAGGAAGAGGATTCAAACCACTGAGGGATGCTCAAGTGAGGAATACGCTGCCGGCAGCTCGGTTCATCTGTACGACGTTTCTTCTAAGAGTTTCATAAAAGCCGAAGTTTAATAACAGCTAAGCCCCTTCCGCAAAGCGCTCATTAACTCACGGCTGCTGTTTGGTATATCCTCACATTGCTACCTTTAAAAACCTGAAGAAAACTTCAAAGAGTGCGGGGCTGGAGAGCAAATATTCGCTGGTGTCTTAAAATGAAATACAAGGTAGGGCAACGAGCGGAGGAACAGTTGGTGAACAGTTGGTGAATGGATATTTTTACGCAAGGAATGCCTGAAGGAAAGAGAACGAAAAAAAACTGTGTAGGAAGAAGGAGCAATTAATATGCTCCTTTTTTTACCCCACCCCCCCCTTACGCTTATTTTGATTTAAAAGTCTTTTCTTTCAGTATCACAGATTAAGGTCGCTATACAATTTACCATGGGGCAAAAGAAAAGTGGTTGGGGTGGCTGAATCCAGAAATGAAAGGGCCTACGACAGAGCTTTTAATTATTCAAAAATGATGGCAAAGATACTCTGAATTAATTTTCACATTTTTGCATTTGTACATTTCAAATGACTACGTGTACAGATAGCATTCGATTCGCTGGGAAACGGCAGGCATCCTTAAGACCAGTTCCTTCCTTAAGACCAGTTCCCTCCTTAAGACCAGTTCCCTCCTTAATGCCATTCTCCATTGGGAAGGCCACTGACTGCAACAACGTCTTGCTGAAAACGTTAAACACTTCCATGTTTTATGTGAGCTGCTCTCACCGAGAAGCCCTGACTCCTCCTGAAATATTTGCAAAAGCAACCCTCAGATGCCAAAAAACCCGATTTAAATAAATAGAAATTAAAAAAAAAAATACTCTGGATCCAAATTCCCTCTTTCATCTTCCTAATTACAGGGTAAGGCCCATTAGGTGTGCATCTCTCGTTAGCCCCATGGCAGCTGGGAGGCCAATACCAGTTGTCTCCCCCCTTGCTGTTGTTCTACAGCTGCAAAAAAAAATTATCTATATATAAATATATGAACTACAATTAGACAATTGTTCATTTCCTAATTTTTGCCACTTGATATAATACTGTGCATAAAATCTCAGTAGGGATAATGAAACAAAACATCAGAGCACAGAAGCTAAGGCCAACAAGGTTGCTCCTCACCAATGGTGCCTACCTTTATGCTCATACTCTAAGCACTGGCTGTTTCTGTGGTTTATTCTAGCAGCAATGAGTGGCCAAGCATCAGCCCCATGGCTGCAGCTTCCAGACATCTCGGTGCACACCATGAGTGTGGAAACGACCGTTTCCAGTATTGAAGTTAATGGGTTACAACAGAGTAAACCTGCAGTAACAGTGGCCAGAGTGGGTGGTTTTTCCCTGGCTGAACATGACGCCTGAAAATCAGATTTATAAAAAAAATACTACAGATATCCCTGTTGTGCTAGTTTGGGGGACTGTATGCCCCTGTTCAGAGCACCTGGGGAATCCTTTAAGGGCTGCAGAGCCTTGCCTTACGTAGTAGAGGTTACACAGAAAGCCTGAGAAAGCAGCAAATACCGAGTGAACCCGCAGATAAGCTGGACTGGACCCTCCCAGTTGAATTTATCATGGGGGTGACATGTTGGCTTCCAGCAGGGATGAAGAGAGGAATCTTCATACCCCCAATCTTCTTATAAACAAGAAATCAAGGAAGTCACCCAGCAGGTTCAAACCTCAAGGAACATGTAGATGCGTGTGAAACATGGGGACAGTTTTGGGGGTAATTATCTGAAACTTGGCCCTACTGAAAAGGATTATTAGTAGCATGTAAATAAGGTTGTTGAGGGCAGAGCACAAAGTTTAACAGCTTTTTTTAAAAAAAAATATGCTCTTAAGAACAGCCTACAGATTCTTAATTGTTTTAAACTACCCTTTTTTAAGAGCAGTTCCACTGCAGAGAGGTACATTTTCAGAACTGGAACAGAAATGAGGCATCCAACAGATGGGGAGAAGAAAGGAGAAAAGAATAGTCAAGTGAAGATCAGAGAGGAAAAGCTCTTTAAGAGTCTCTGCAAGAGCAGGACAAACATTGGCATCAAATATTTATGGGCAGTCATTCAATCAAGGCCCAGGAGCTTCCTTTCAAGTATTCATTCTCCTTTTTATTCACTTGCAGAAATTCACTGCATGAGCAAGGTTTAGCCTGACTAGACCTTCGTGTAAAATATGCACACTGGTTGCAAGCCGTAAGTTTTCTTATTTGAAAAGAATCTGACATTTGTGAAGTCCATGGGAATTTGGCTGTGTTTTTCAAAACCAGAGATTTTACCACAGACATCTTCTAGCTGAGTTCAAAGCAAGAACCATCAATTCTACTGGCAACAGGAATAGCAAATCATAATCTTTCTTGGAATGAGACATTTTGGAAAAAAAAATAATAATCCATTTCCCAAGTTACAGTAAATACCACAGGGACTTAAAGTGAACTCCAGTTTGAGGAAAAATTCTATAGAGTGGTTACTTGCTTGGACAAAGTTAATGGGATACTGCATAAAACTGGGGAAGGCTCCTCCAATACCTGTTCTACACCCACACACTTGTGCATACACACACACACAAATCCCCTGATGTTTTCAGTTTGGCTTTTTCCTTGTTCAGACTTGTGATTTAGGACATTACTCTCCATGTCTGAGCTTAAAATTGCAGTAAATTGCAGAGCAGTGATTTCGGTGAGCTGTCTGTGGCTTCCCCCCAAAGGGACCAGCTGGGGAATTTCCATTCACGCACCTTTCAGAGAACCAAGTCCTTGTTCACCACGTCCACATACACTCAAAACACTCTGAAATGTTGCAGATGAGTATTCACTACTTGAAACTTAATTTTTCATGGTGTAGTTTTTTAAATACACAGACATCTCCCAATCCTCCCTGTATCACTGCACACACAGAGTGAACATTGGGTACATTTTCCTTGTACTCTGTCATTAAGAGCTGTATTGACAGCAAACAAGTTACATATCTTTTTTTTAACAACATATAATTTTGCTGTTGTTTGCACGTTTTCTCCAAGACATATTGGATACCATTTGCTTTTCATTACAAAAAATGTGCTGACAACAAAATCACATATTCCTGACACACAAAAGAAAGAAGAAATAGCTACCATTTTTGGGGCAGGGGAGTTGTTACAGGGGAAACTTGGTACATCATTACCCGGTCAGCGCACGTGCATCCATCCAGACACAATGGAGGTGTCTGAGGCTCCCCAACCCCCCGTCCTTTTTACCCCTATCACGGGGTATTGATATATTATTTTTAATTATCTGAAGATAATTAAATCTGGATATCCAAGGGTAGCCAGATGCAAACGTGTCTGAAGATTTATGCAGTTGGGCCGCTACATTTATAAGTGTATTTATACCTACAAAGCGCAACGTTAATTCATCACACAAAGGCCCAGCAGCTGTGGCAAGGTAACGTTCAACATAATGACAGAGATGATTTCTGATTCTTTACATTCAAGACGCACCTAAATCAAAGATCTGTGCATAGGCCTAAGTCCAATATGTGTGTAAGAGCCTTTGGAGAAGCCAGAGCCACAATCAAATGGTACAGAACTTCAGCTGAAGTGAGTTACGTAGCCCCACTGGAGTCAAGGGGTAATTTTACACCAGCTGGTCTCCCTCTGACCGAGATTCAGACTGCAAACACACACAATTGATACCCAGAGACCGCTCTGCTAGACTACATCAGTGGCCTCCCAGCTGGATTGGGACCTGATGGTAGTTGCCTATGAGAGAAAAAGAGAGAAGCCATGAAAAGTCTGTGTCTATCTACCTGGAAAGTGGCATCTGAGAGGATACCCCTGGTATCTCCTTATAATCACCCCAGCCCATACTAGAAGGCAGACCCAAAACACTGGCTCCAGGAGTCTATGACTTTACATACATTTTTTGGTGAATATTTGAATTCTACATCTCATATTTGCTTTACGCTTAGGCTTTAGGCCTACAAGGCTCCATGTAAGAAGAGGAAATCCCACTAGCTCAGGACATGCCTCTGCCCCCAAACCTTTATCTAGATATCCAACACTGGAAACATCAGGACTACTTTGTCCAGCCTCTTCTTTCCATAGTTTTCCAGGCAGGAAGATTGTTAAAATTTATCTGGGACTACAGAAAGAAAACATATTCATATTGGTCAAAAAGCTGGAACAGCAGAAGAAATTCTCAAACAAGAAGCAGGTCCCTGGGCTGTGGTGTCCCCTGTCTCCACCAGATTGGGCTGATTACACTCATCACCATGCAGCAGCTCTTCTGATGAAAAAAAGCAAAGCAGATTGAGGGAGAGCAAGACAGTAGAAGAAATTTTCTTCCTCTGCCCATTAACCGTTATTTCTATAGAAAGTCCTCAAAAAGAATAAGGTCATTAAAATCAAATGGAGCCACTGGAATTTACTGATGAAGGGAAAGTCAAACCCAGTCTCTGTTTCTTCCACGAGCTATATTTATTCAGTATTACCAAAAAAGCCACACTGGTCTCTCTGGAGCTGTACTGTCAAAAAGAATGTACTTGGGTCCATGGCAGAGGGGGTTGGAACTAGATGATCTTTAAGGTCCCTTCCAACCCAAACCATTCCATGAGTCTATGATTCTAAAATATCAGGGTGATTTTTTTTTTCTAGTATGGACTCTCTCCCTTTCTCAGTTGCCTTCCCCTCTCCTTTGCCAGCTGGTAGCTAGTGCAGCTGGCAGCGATGCCAAGTGCTTCGCTACAGTGGAGCCCTGGGCATTAGCAAGGATAATAATCAGTGGTCAGGGAAGCATGTATTGAATATGCCAGAGATGCTGAGCAATAGGTCCACTGCTCTTTGCATCATGCAGTCCAACCTGCAGGATGCCAAGCACACACTGCGTATCAGAAAGAAGAATGAGTGGTTAAGCACTAGAAAAACGTTAATAGCAGGGGTAACCTATGGTCTGTAGCAAGCCTTTCAGTGTAAAACGGCATCTACCACCAAAGACAACACTGAATCATAGAATGGTTCAGGTTGGAAGGGACCTTAAAGATCATGGAGTTCCAACCCCCCTGCCATGGGCAGGGACACCTCCCACAAGACCAGGTTGCTCCAAGCCCCATCCAGACTGGCCTTAAACACTTCCAGGGACGGGGCATCCACAGCTTCCCTGGGCAAAGAAGGTGGCAACTGTGTGTGACTGCCAGGAATCACAGGCTGCACAGCCACAAAGGTCACTGGTGTGGTCCTGCCACAGCCTCCTGGAGACCAACACTGTGTGGGCAGAACACAACAGCTCAAGCCTGCCAAGCCCACCAGGACTCCAACATTACCCACTTAACAGCATAAGCACAGTGCCAGGAGCAGAAGCTCCCAACTCCTCTCCACCACCACACAGATCCAGCTGTCTACGTAAAATCTTGTTGCAGAACCTGCTGTGGTTGATAACAGAGAGGAAAAATGTGGGTAAGAATCAAATTAAGCATGTAACATCCCACTTTCTAGTCCGGTGGGAGGTGTCCCTGCCCAGGGCAGGGGAGGTGGAACTAGATGATCTTTAAGGTCCCTTCCAACTCTAACCATCCTATGATTCCGTGATTCTGTGAATATATTCAGCAACACAACACTGCTGATCCACCCTGGCACAATCTGCAGCTAAAACAAAGCCACAGGCTCCTACAATCATGAAGCAAAGCAGCAACTTGTCTAACCTGGGGGCTCGATGGTGGAACCATGTGTGGTCCTTCCTTCACACAGCCCACGCTTCTCTTCCCCCTCAGCCACACTCTGGCTTGTCCCACAGATGTGGTGGAGCAGCAGGCTTAGGCATTACATTCTTCTCCTTACACTTG
The DNA here is from genome assembly GCA_013400555.1 of Jacana jacana. Taxonomy (NCBI): domain Eukaryota; kingdom Metazoa; phylum Chordata; class Aves; order Charadriiformes; family Jacanidae; genus Jacana; species Jacana jacana. The sequence continues at coordinate 109,144 of VZTM01004245.1, forward strand.
TGTTTAGGAGAACTGCAGTAATTACGGCTGGTATTTCACTGCAGTTGAGTTTGCTCCATTTCTAGTGACTTCAACATCTTCTCTCTCCGATAAAGGGGTAGTTTATTCTGACAGTGGATTCCAGGTGAATGCTTATTGCAGCACAAACCACTCAGCCTGACCAAACGGATGAGCAGCGGACCAGCATCCCTAAAGAAGGAGCATGGAACAGAGTAATTCATTTATTTAAGAGGCTGGCTGAGACTCAGTCATCTTTTGAGAATCCGGTCCCTTATTTGCTTTTCCTTCTGCAAAATTAAAAACCAACTTTCTTTTAATGTTTCCTGACTCTTGTGCTTTGCTAAAATGCATGTGTCCCTTCTGTGCATTTATGTATCTTCTCAAAACCAGCTGCACACCCAGTGAAGGTCTGAGGGTTAAGGGGCCATCAAAATCTCTGGGACTGGGATTTTAGCACCGCTGGTCAGGGCAGGAATCACACAAACTACAAGCAGCAGGTTTGTAGAGCTCAGGGCAGCAGATGAATACAGCTGCAATTTGACAGGATGATTTCCAAAAAGGAGAGGCCAAAAACCAAACCAGCAGAAATAACTTCTCACCACAGAATTAGTGCAGCAATCAGTGGCCAAGAAGCAGAAGCCTGAGACCTGCTCCAAGGCTCCCCACGCAAAGCTGGCTAACTACAAAGAAGGCACAATTATCAAAAAGCGAGGAGACAGCAGAAAAAGGCTTATGATTCTGCAAAAGACAGCAATCTTACTGGCCTGGGATAAAACATACTTTTTATTCAGGTAAAGCTCTCATTAAAATCTGGAAGAGTATTGAGTAAGTGAAAATAAGGACCTCGGGGTCCAGCCTATCCCATCTTACTAATGAACTCTTGGATACAGAGAAGAAAATTTTGCCCAGGGAGCAGCTTCCCTGCTTTACTCCGGGATCTCCTGTGAGCTTACAGGAAAGTCAAGACAGTTCACGACGTTTAAATCAAGGCCCAGGTCGATTTATTGTAGCAGAACAACAGGATGTGTGTGCCTGCTTCAGGATTCTTTCTTTCTTCAGTCATTTTTTTTTCCATCTCTTCAGAGCGCAGGAAGCATATGACACAATCTGAATATTTATGGCACGCTGTGTAAAAGCAGGAGCCCCTCTTCTGTACCCATCTCATTACAGGAGTTTACATTTTTGGAAAGGCTTTCTGCTCTGGACCAACCCGAATTTCCTATTTCTGCTCTACTGGTAGCCCAGACTAATACACTGCTGTAGATCGTAGAGGGTTTCAAATCCTTCAGCAGCCTTTTCAAAGCCAGAGCCCATGTAAAAGAGTTCAGCTAGCCACTCTCCTTCATCTGAGGGGAAAGCTTGCCTTAGGCACAAACAAAGCTTCAAATTGATTTAATTTAAAATTTCAAACTTCTGTATGCTGTTCAGCTTCTGACTGCCATCTGCTTTTTCAGCTTGCCGTGACAGAGAGCACAGTTTTTATTATGTTTGTTCAAGCAGGTCCATCAGCACAATATTAATTTTCCGAGTTTGGGAGTTCTGTATGCTTTAAAAAACCACTAGTTATAAATCTGATTGGAAATCATAAACAAAAAATATCATAGCTCATTTAGCCAGCTTTCAAAATCGCATCTTCTCAGCCTGAAGCTGAGAAGCTGAATGTTATCTCCTCCAAACTTCCCTTGGATTTGCTCGTCCTGCACCAAACACAAAGGCCCCTCATGATCTCAGATCAGGACCTTATATATCAGTCACCTGAGTCTTCAAAAAGTAGTAACCATATATATTCTCATCACACCAGATGGAGATGCCCCTGCTCAGGTATTCCCATTGCCTTTACAGCAGGAATCCAGTTTATCTCAAAGGTGACCCTGGGCCCTACCAGCTCTTGTCCTGACACCCCACTCCAGGCATACCTGGGCCTTACCTCCAGCTTCCCCCCCAAGCCTGTTTGGTTTTTTTTTAAAGCTTCCTGTATAACATTGATTTTCCAAAGAATGGGGAAAAAAAGGCTGTCATTTGGGACCTCTCCACTAAGTTAATCTCCTTTTCCAAACTGCTTAACTAACACGTTGCAGTGTGCCAATGCAAGACCAAGCAGAGCTCCTCTTCCACTTGCAAATCCACTCAAATTAAGTTCTTCACTAAGCTTTAGGCTTAAAATATGGATTTTTCGCATCCTTCCAGAACACCCTCCTTCCAACAAACACATTCCTAGAGACAGGCATATGTTACAAACATCCCGATAAAATGAAGCTTGGAGGAAACTGCAGCTTGTGCCTGGCCCTGCTGAGAAGCCCCAAAACTTGCCAAGTTGTGGCTCAAGCGGGAAAACTACATTAATGGACGTGATGTGCAACAGCCCAGATGTGAGCAGCTGTGATTTAACTCGCAGGTTGGACTAGAAGATCTCCAGAGGTCCCTTCCACCCCTGTATCATTCTGCAATTTTGTGTACCCCAAAATTCACCTCACGCCACATCAAACCCTCCTTTCTGTCAAAACCAGGTGGCTGCTCATCTCCGCCCTGTAGACCAGACTGGAAGTCCCTATTTGCTTTGCGTAAGGAATGACACAGCCAATAAGAATTCTTTTAGATGAAAAATAAAAGTGGGTTTGTCTCCTCACTGGACATGTATGAGTCCCATGTCCTTTCTACAAATTGCTCCATGCCCGCTCTCTTACTTCAGTTCCAGTTTAGATGGTTGTACCTTCCACCTTCCAGCCCTTCTCACCACCTCTGGCAGCCGGTCACCGATGGGGTATTTGATCCTCTGTCCCCCTCAGACTGATTTTATTTCTATTCAGCAGCCAACTAACAATCCCAGATTCGTATTGACACTCGACAAAGCGCTTCAAGGTCTCCCCGAGAGGCACTCCATAAATGTAAATTCCATAATTATTTGAAAGCGGAGCCTCTTCCAACCTGAGTGAGATCTGATAGCGTCTCTGCCTTATAAATAATGTAACGTGCTGGCAGGGTTTGCTGCTCTGTACAAGGCACAGAAGGCCCAGCTGGAGCACAAACAAGTGTACAAGAAAAACAGAGTTGACAAAAAACGTACCGGGAGACCCAAAAAAGATGTTCTCCATAGATCTCGGCATAGATGGACAACAGGGCTTTCTTCTATTTAGGGCAACATCTGTGATGGGCGAAAACTGTGAGAATTTGGGAAGGATTAGAAAGCAGAGCGGAGCCGACGACGCTAGAGATGTGAGAGATGTGAATATCCCAAATATTTCAGTCAAACCCCTTTTGTAGTTCTACCTTCAAAGCCACAGAAGGTAACATAATAAAACGCTGTTGTCAAGATCCTCAGAACAAACAGTCGAGCACAAGAAAAGAATAAAGATAATAATAAATAAAATCAGAGGTATCTTACCAACACTACCCCCCCCCCCAGCAGCTCTTCCCTTGGCTCAGGGGGAGGTGACCCAGATGTTGCCAGCTGTGCAGGACGGTAATGCCGCCCGGGGCTCAATGGATGTTGGATTTTCCCTTGCGATTCACGGCAGAAGAATCAGCCAAAGTGGCTTTTTTCCCTTGCAGGTTGGTAAAAGGATTGAGATACCTACAGAGCACAGAGAAAGCCCCTCACCCTTTGCTAAATGACTGTATTTTCTGAGATAAAAGGCTGGGGGGAAGGATCTGGTTTACTGTAAATAAAGAGCAAACTCCTGGGCCATCTGGAGCTGTGCTGTAATTTCTGCTGGCTCGGCAATTTTAAGGAAACTTCTTTTCAACCGATGACACAGTTTGGGGATTTAAACTATAATCTAAAAACCACATATTTAAAAGGTATTAGCTAATTATTTAGGCTGTAACTGCTGCAAAAACTGTAAATAAATCAGAGTTCTTTGAACTGGTGTTTTTGAAGTTAGGAAGCGTTTGAAGTGAATTATAGGTGAGAGCGTTTGATTGACTTCTGCAAAGACGAGCTGTAAATGAGAAGGGGAAAAGGTGCCTGGTCATTGTGCAGGGAAGAAATCCATATGGAACCAGTAGAGCTCACACAGGAGGTGACAGCCCAAACGCAGCCGGGAGCCAGAGATGCTGAATCTCCTCCACCACGGCAGGAGCTGCTGCGTGGCGAGACACTGGCTCAGGTTGCTCAGGGAAGCTGTGGTTGCCCCATCCCTGGAGGTGTTTAAGGTCAGACTGGACAGGGCTTTGAGCAACCTGCTCTAGTGGAAGGTGTCCCTGCCCAGGGCAGGTGGGTGGAACTCCATGGTCTTTAAGGTCCCTTCCAACCTAAACCATTACATGATTCTGTAATTCTAAACCATAGAATCATAGAATCATTTAGGTTGGAAGAGACCCCTGGGATCATCAAGTCCAACCATCAGCCCTACTCTACAAGTTCTCCCCTACACCAGATCCCTCAACACCACATCTAATCTACTCTTAAACACAGTCAGGGATGGTGACTCCACCACCTCCCTGGGCACTTACAACACATTTAAACTTTGATGTGGTCTGTCCGAATAGGAACACATTTTCACCAGAGAAACTATGACTTAGCACGAATTTAATGCTTCACTAATAAACTACCTAATTTTTCACTTCCTTTTTTGTCAGCACCTTTACCCTCTTTATTTCTGTGCTGTGGGACTGTCACCAATGCCTGCTCATTTTCATTTTATTAGCAGACCCATTTTTTCCCCTGATACCCGTTTCCCAAACACCTATTTTAAAGACAGTTAAAAAAAAAGAAAAAAGGATCTAAAGCTGAATATTATTAATTTGGGGTGACTGGAACACAGGAGGTTGAAATTGGGATCAAACCAGTTATACCCTGACACAGAGAGCCCTGAACAGGCCTGTAAGGGTGATGCTTTTGTGAGAGCTGGGTTCAGGGCACCCTAAGTGAGACCGGGTGAGAAATCTGCCTCCCAGAAGATGTTGAGATGCCTCACAGATTGACAGTGGATAGAAACCTGATAGGCAGCCATTTGTTACAATTAATGTTTAATTAAGAGCAGACGTTATTAGCTGTGCGTCAGAAAACCAACAAGTCTTCTATGCATGGATGGGAATTCTGCATTTGTTGATGAATAAACAATTAATAAATGAAGGCAGAGAGCTGTCTAAAAGGGAAGGCTGGCTGGGAATCACGCTGCTCACAAGGTCTGAAGAAAACAAGGTGACTCTGATTTCTGTTCCTCCTTCCTCATCCTCCAGCATTCACTCTGGGACAAGAAGATGGCTGGATGTGTTTGGGGGGGTTTACAGAAATCTCTAACTGATTATACATGGAAAAATACATCCCCACTCTTTTCTGTCATAGAAAGTCATCAGACTGAGCAGCATTTACCCAGGTCTCCTGACTGCTCATAACTATAAAAATCTTAAGTCCAAGCCTTCACTTTCTTTTTTTAATATTCCATTATTTATTTCCCTTAAAATAGCATTAACCTGCTCCATCTAAGTGCTTATTTTCAGTATTCGATTTATTTTGGTCAAATAGATACTCGGATGAACTTTGTACCTAACTCGTGTACTTCAGAAAGGAGATATCATGCAGCCAGCAAACCCATCATGTCTCTATTGTAATTTGGAACAGGGTTAGAATTGGGTAAAGCTCTTGTGAGACGGATGAGAATATTCCCGAATGCATAGAAAGGACTTTCAAAAAGCCAATAAATACAAGAATATTGCGGCCCCCTTACAACAAAACGACATGGCTGGAAAACGATCTCAAGAAACAATTTTCATGCCAGTGTCAGACTTATTAATGAAGAGGAGTTCACTGTTAAAGCCAAGGAAGGGAAGGGAAGGCATTGCCATTACATAGCAGTAACTGGGGACCCTCTGGAACTGGAACTTCAAAATAGGATTTCTTAAAAGCTTTTTCTTTCCTAAATTCCCTTTGCAGAAGCCTGCTTATTCTTTCATAATCACTTCAAAGCAATCCCCAGCCTCGCAATAAAGTAAATTCAAAGCAATTAGAGAGTAGATCTACACAGCAAGACCAAACAGCGCTTATAGAGGTTTTCTGCAAAGTGGTTCTGCATACATTTTCCTTGGAATGACATTATTTGTGTAAAGAAGTAAGGGTGCCTTTTACGGAGGAAAGAAAACACGCAATAAATTTATGACAGCAAACAGAAACACCGCATCTCTGGAGTGTGATATGATATTGCAGTTCGGAAGCACGACCAATATAGCACTGCCCTGCTACATCCATACCTTCTGCTGAACAGTAACAGAGGCGGGGAGCTGGGGGAAAAGGGAAGG